>CM037872.1:42769470-42944419 GCA_021292105.1 Anadara kagoshimensis | reverse complement strand
TTGTTGTTCCTATTTTTAAGCCGGGGTTTTCCATTTAACACGGATTCGTGGAAATTCACACAGACAGGCTGTGCCCCGGATTTATGATTTAGCTGGATAAAAAGGTATAATCTACGTTTTATTTAATTTAATTACATTTTTAATATCGTTAGCACTGACTTATATATCGTATACGATTCTGTGAGTTTTAATAAAACGTCCAGATTGACACAAAGCTAACAATTTAACTCGCCAGAATTTTCCAATATGGACGCTAATGTTTGACCTCACTGGGATACTTATCACGAAGATGGCTAGTACTGGTATATTTAAACCTTCGTAACCTAAAACATATATTACAAAAGTTATATAATTCGTCCATTTATAATATAAGTTAACTAAACACTATCAGAATAAAGGAAGAAATCCATAGCAGAGGTCAAAGGTCATGTAAGTTGATAACGAGATAATACGTGTGACTATAAATAGAACATATTGTCATGGCTCCGAGTTTTTAACTAAGATTTCTTAACTTAAATCTGGTTATCTAGGCGATATTTACTGGATTTTTAAGTAAATTTAAAAATTAGTTAAAACAATATTTATTTCATAAATTATAAATAATAATAATTGAAAGAATTCTGGAACTAGAGAATATCTCTAATATTAACCAGTCTCCTATAGGTGTAATATGAAAATAGGCATTGCCTATCCCGGGAAATGTCAAAAAAGCTATTCAATTACCCAATATAGCATACCACGACAACATTTTCACGTTGTAATGTCTTCTCATCTTGAGTCACCTTTTACCATACCGTGTGAATAATTTAATCTTCTGATTTATGGATTGCAAAAATAACTACTCCTGTTTCTTAAAACAAGATGTGTATCATTTCACAGTTCAAGATTGCCGCCCATTCAATTAATGAAGCAGTTATACCAATGAAAAAACAAACATAAACCATGTCCAAATCACAATCCAGAAGTAAAGTAAAAAAAACTTTGAAACTGACAAGTTAATCAGGTTAAACACGCGAACTTCCACCAGGAAAGTGAGACCGAGTTTTCTGGAAGGGTGAGCACCTCCTAGCTAGCTACACCCGCCTCGTGTGTAATCAATATTAAGTGAAAGGAACATAAAGAGCCCCAGCCCCGGAGAGTTGAAGATGCTTTTTTTCACTTATATCGAGACGGTTAATATTCTAGGATGGTGGGTTGGAGTTTGTTTTACCCCAGTCAAGATTATTTATTAAAACTAAATCAAAATGGAACATTTTGAGATGATATACTTGAAAGATGGTGCTTTACGATTTATATTGAAATAGTCACTTCTGTGGATGATGGAGTGGAAATTTATATCAACTTTTTTCGAGAACCAAGTCTGAGCTATTGAAGAGGGGTAATTGTTGATTTTACCCTAGTTAAATTTTTTATATTCATTCCGAGAACTGTAAATTATTGGAATCATCAGTGGTCCAGTCACCATCCCTGGAGGTTTTCAAGGATTCAATTCAGACCTTACCGAAGTGGATCTCAACTACAGTCAGCTGCTAAACTCAACACAAGTTTATTATTGTTATTTTCATCACCTGATCACAACTTTTTGGGACAGCGGTCCAT
Source organism: Anadara kagoshimensis (assembly GCA_021292105.1). Taxonomy (NCBI): domain Eukaryota; kingdom Metazoa; phylum Mollusca; class Bivalvia; order Arcoida; family Arcidae; genus Anadara; species Anadara kagoshimensis. Next base: position 42,942,820 of record CM037872.1, on the reverse strand, counting down.
CTCATTGCACAACATATACAGTTTCCTCGTCAGTTATTTCCAAGCTAGATTTTTGATGAGTGCAGTCATTGTAGTTGAAGTCAGTTCTAGTCAGCACCTTAAAGTCAAACTGTCCCAGCTCGATCAGCTGATCATATCCACGTCACATGTGAACAGAGGATTTGTCAATATTTACATTCAATTCGGAATAAATGTCAATAAATTTTATCTGTATTTTCATACGGGAAATGTCCCGGCGCGAAGCACCGGAAATTTCCCGTCTATAGGTAACACGTATGTATTATGACGTCATAGAAAATTGTGGAAAAATTCTATAGACCGTACGTCCAAATCATTTGACGCCGCGCGTGCACCACTTTTCTCACTTTTCTCAAGGCCATTGGAGGGGTCAAATCGACAGGAAGTGAGCTCCATATGGGGGAAAATCTCGCCCGTCTCGTTCATCAGAAATGAAACCAAGAAACGATTATCGTGAAAATAATTCATTGAAACAAGTAATAATTTAAATTGGTTGATCGAATACCAAATATTTACGTTTCTTTCGCCATTCTGGCTGATCTCCAAGTGTAGCGTTTCAAGATTCGCGATGACGTGATTTCTTTTGATTGGGTCAAAGTTCAATTCAGATCGATAACCACTGTAGGCCAATCAGCGACCGACTTTCCCACGTGCATCAACCATGATCACACAGTATACAATGCGGGAAGATACAAAATTTGCCGATTTCAAATTAGATAAATCGATAACCATAGTTACCTGACACAAAACTATTGCGTCAGCATAACCACAGTATACGACTTCTACGGTAACTCTTTTTCACATATTATTACTTAATTGAATCAAAATTTTGAGTGCATCTGTGACCCTCGCTGAATGCAGTGTAAACAAAAATGGCGTTCGTCAGGACGGGAAAGACGTTTTCACAAACGATCGATTTTTAAGAAAAATAATAAAATGCGTTTTTTGAAAGAATTAATTAACAGTTCTTCCCAATAATCATTTTAATGAAAATACAGATAAAATTTATTGAATTTATTCCGAATTTAATGTAAATATTTACAAATCTTCTTGTTTGTTTACATGTGACGTGGGTATCATGATCAGCTGATCGAGCTGGACCAGTTTGACTTAAAGGTGCTGACTAAAACTGACTTCAACTACAATGACTGCACTTATCAAAAAACTAGCTTGGACATAACTGATGAGGAAACTGTACATGTTGTGCAATGAGATGGACCGCTGTTCCAAAAAGTTGTGATGAAAATAACAATAATGTTGAGTTTAACAGCTGACTGTAGTTGAGATCCACTTAGGTAAGGTCTGAACTGACTCCTTGAAAACCTCCAGGGATGGCGACTGGACTACTGATGCTGGCAGGGGATTCCAATAATTTAGTTCTCGGAATGAATATAAAAATTTTAACTAGGGCAAAATCAACATCACCTTCTTCAATATCCCAGACTTGGTTCTCGAAGTTGGTATAAGTGAATAAATGCCAATTTCCACTCCACCATCCACATAAGCGACCATTTCAATATAAATCTTAAAGCACCATCTTTCTAGTATATCATCCCAGAATGTTTTATTTCAATTTAGGTGAATAATGAATAATCTTGACTGGGGTAAAAAAAAAACTCCAACCCACCATCCTAGAGTTAACCGTCTCGATATAAGTAAAAAAGCATTTTCAACTCTCCGGGGCTGGGGCTCTTCGTGCAGTGAAACTTAAAGGGGCTGGGCTAAAATTAACATTATTTCGGTACAAGCCTGTCAAGTTTTAATCATATCACTTGTCAATTGCAATGGTCTGTGCTTTAGAAAATCCTCATCATGGTACTATATGCCTGTGAATGTTGAAGGTGTAAGAGGAGCTTACCCTCATACCACTGTATTAATATCGGGTTGTGGGTTAAAGGTGCTGCCTAACAGAGTCACAGACAAGCATTCCACTCCCAATTAATATAATTCTATAACCAGTCGATAATCTATTCTTTAAGCCAAATGTGGCTTGCAAAATGAGGAAGCAGTAACTCAAATTTTGAAGTATTGCCATGTATAACACAAGTCAGGTTGGAACCAAAAACCTTCCACTCTCCAAGAGGATGCTATACCATTGAGCAACCAAGGTGGTCACAAACAGAATAAATTGTTGACCAAGGGATATTGCAAGCCTAGGCTTATTAGGGCCTTTGGCAAAAAGTTTTATGACCATTATCACTGTATTGTTGACAAGTTTGATGTCTCTGTGTCCAATATTGACCTGGATGTTTTAGTTCCATGTTCCCTTTATTTAATATTGATTACACACGTGGCCGGTGTAGCTAGCTAACAGAAGGTGCCTACCCTTCCAGAAAACTCGGTCTCACTTCCCTGGTGGAAGTTCGCGTGTTTAACCTAACTTGTCAGTTTCAAAGTTTTTTTTTTACTTTACTCCCGGATTGTGATTTGGACATGGATAAGTATGTTTGTTTTTCATTGGTATAGCTGCTTCATTAATTGAATGGGGGCAATCTTGAACTGTGATATGATACACATCTTGTTTTAAGAAACAGGAGTAGTTATTTATGCAATCCATAAATCAGTAGATTAAATTATTCACATGGTATGGTAAAAGGTGATTTAAGATGAGAAGACATTACAACGTGAGAATGTTGTCGTGGTATGGATTAGTATATTCACTATATTGGGTAATTGAATAGTCTTTTGCGTCCCTGGAAAGATCATACCAAAACTCAGTTCTGTGTGACAGAACATGATTGAAAGATGACGCAAGAACTCGGCGGTAGTTAACTATAGTCAGTCCCACTAGTATTTAGTGTGGAAGCGCGTGGCCTAGTGGTTAAGGCGTTGGACTCATGATTCGAAGGTCGTTGGTTCGATCCCTGGACCGGGCGATGTGTTGTGTCCTTGAGCAAGACACTTAATTTCACGTTGGTCCAGTTCACTCAGCTGAAAAATAAATGAGTACCAGCAAAATGCTGGGGGTTAATCCTGCGATGGACCGGCGTCCCATTCAGGGGAGAGTCTTGTACTCTGTCGCTAAACGCCACCGAAACTGGGATAAGACCGACCTGATGGGCATAATGGGTCGGGACAGACTTTAAATTTAGTATTTGGTGAGACAAAACAATGTGTGCCATCCATTTTTTGGGTGTGTGTGTGTGTGTGTGTGTGTGTTGTGTGCACAATAACCCGATAATAAATTTGGACATTTCCCAGGATAGGCAATGCCTATTTTCATATTAAAAATTATTATTGGGACGATCTGTTAATTAATTCTTTCGAAAAACGCATTTTATTATTTTTCTTAAAAAATTATCGTTTGTGAAATCGTCTTTCCCGTCCTGACGAACGCCATTTTTGTTTTCACTGCATTCAGCGAGGGTCACATAAGCACTCAAAATTTCCATTCAATTAAGTAATATTGTGTGATCATGGTTGAAGCTCATGGGAATGCCGATCGCTGATTGGCTAACAGTGGTTATCGATCTGAATTGAACTTTGACCCAATCAAAAGAAATCACGTCATCGCGAATCTTGAAACGCTACACTTGGAGATCAGCCAGAATGGCGAAAGAAACGTAAATATTTGGTATACGATCAACCTATTTAAATTATTACTTGTTTCAATGAATTATTTTCACGATAATGGTTTTTTTTTTTTTTTTGGTTTCATTTCTGATGTACGAGACGGGCGAGATTTCCCCCCATATGGAGCTCACTTCCTGTCGATTTGACCCCTTCAATAGCCTTGAGAAAAGTGGTGCACGCGCGGCGTCAAATGATTTTAACGTACGGTCTATGGAATTTTTCCACAATTTTCTATGACGTCATAATACATACTTGTTACCTATAGACGGAAAATTACCGGCGCTTTGCGCCGGGACATTTTCCGTAATATTTATACAGAGGGATTTATCCATTACAAGGATAGTATTAGGGATAATACGTACATGTATAAGTTTTCTGCTTACTATGGAAAATTAAACAAAATAAACACTATTATTGTAATGGCCCCAGTTTCACAATCATATGCCTTAACTAAGAATTGCCACAACTAAAATCTGCCATTTTAGTACTTCTTCCACTATGATAAAGTGTGTGTATGTATATGTGTGTTTTGAGGTGAATGGGACCCCATCGCTTGGAAATTGTACTTCTAATACCGCTCAGATTTTATTGCATCCAATACCACTCGGGTTTCAATACAATCAATACCCCTTTGATTTCAATACTTACAATACCGCTCAAATTTCAAAACTTACAATAACCCCCCCCCCAGATTTCAATACTTACAATACCCCTCAGATTTCAATGCATACAACACCCCTTAGGTTTCAGTACTCCCAATCCCCCTCAGATTTTAATACATACAATACATCTCAGATTTCAATACTTACAATACCCCCCAGATTTCAATACATACAATACCCCTCAGATTTCAATACTTACAATACCCCTTTGATTTCAATACTTACAATACCGCTCAAATTTCCATACTTACAATAACCCCCCCCCAGATTTCAATACTTACAATACCCCTAAGGTTTCAATACATACAATACCCCTCAGATGTCAATACTTACAATATCCCTTTGATTTCAATACTTACAATACCCCTCAGATTTCAATTCATACAATACCCCACAGATGTCAATACTTACAATACCCCTCAGATGTCAATACTTACAATACCCCTCAGATTTCAATACTTACAATATAACTCAGATTTCAAAACTTACAATACCGCTCAAATTTCAATACATACAATAAACCCCCCCAAATTTCAATACTTACAGTACCCCTCAGATTTCAATGCATACAACACCCCTCAGGTTTTAATACTACCAATCCCCCTCAGATTTCAATACATACAATATCCCTCAGATTTCAATACATACAATACCCCTCAGATTTCAATACGTACAATACCCCTAAGATTTTAATACTTACAATACCCCTCAGATTTCAATACTTACAATACCGCTCAGATTTCAATACTTACAATACCCCTCAGATTTAAATATTTACAATACCTCTCAGGTTTCATTACTTGCAATCCCTACCCCATCAAATTTCAATATTTACAAATCCCACCCCATCAAATTTCAATACTTACAATCCCCACCCCATCAAATTTTTAATACTTACAATACCCCTCAGATTTTAATACTTACAATCCCCACCCCATCAAATTCCAATACTTACAATCCCCACCCCATCAAATTTAAATACTTACACTACCCCTCAGATTCCAATGCATACAACAAAAGTTAATATACCCCTCAGATTTCAATACTTACAATACCGCTCAGATTTCAATACTTACAATACCCCTTTAGATTTTAATAATTGCAACACCCATCAGGTTTCAATACTAACAATATCCCTCAGATTTCAATACTTACAATATCCCTCAGATTTCAATACTGACAATACCCCTCAGATTTCAATACTTACAATACCCCTCAGATTTCAGTACTTACAATATCCCTCAGATTTCAATACTTACAATATCCCTCAGATTTCAATACTTACAATACCCCTCAGATTTAAATACTTACAATACCCCGCAGATTTCAATACTTACAATACCGCTCAGATATAAATGCATACAACACCCCTCAGGTTTCAATACTTACAACAATACCCCTCAGATTTTAATACTTTAAATATTCCTCAGATTTTAATACTTTTAATACCCCTCAGATTTTAATAATTATAATACCCCTCAGATTTCGAAACATACAATACCCCTCAGATTTTAATACTTTTAATACCCCTCAGATTTTAATAATTACAATACCCCTCAGATTTCAAAACTTACAATACCCCTCAGATTTTAATACTTTTAATACCCCTCAGATTTTAATAATTATAATACCCCTCAGATTTTAAAACTTACAATACCCCTCAGATTTCAAAACTTACAATACCCCTCAGATTTCAATACGTAAATTACTTTTCAGATTTCAAAACTTATAAAACCGCTCAGATTTCAATACTCACAATTCCGTTCAGATTTCAATACTTAAAATTCCCCTCAGAATACAAGTGATAATACCGCTCAGGTTTCAATATATACAATACCCCTCAGGTTTCATTACATACAATATCACTCAGATTTCAATACATACAATATCCCCCAGATTTCAATACATAATATACCTCTCAGATTTCAATACATACCATACCCCTCAGGTTTCAATACTTACCATACCGCTCAGATTTCAATACTTATAATACCGCTCAAATTTTAATACTTTCAACACCGCTCAGATTTCAATACTTATATAACCCCTCAAATTTTCAATACTTACAATACCCCTCAGATTTCAATACATACAATACCCCTCAGATTTCAATACTTACTATACCGCTCAGATTTCAATACTTATATAACCCCTCAGATTTTATACTTACAATACCCCTCAGATTTCAATACTTACAATACCCCTCAGATGTCAATACCTACAATACCCCTCAGATTTCAATACTTACAATTCCCCTCAGATTTTAATATTTACAATACCCCTCAGATTTCAATACTTACAATACCCCTCAGATATCAATACTTACAATACCCCTCAGATTTCAATACTTACAATACCGCTCAGATTTCAATACTTATAATACCGCTCAAGTTTCAATACATATAATACCCCTCAGATTTCAATACTTGCAATACCCCTCAGATTTCAATACTTGCAATACCCCTCAGATTTCAATACATATAATACTCTTCAGATTCCAATACTTATAATACCCCTCAGATTTCAATACATACAATACCCCTAAGATTTCAATACATACAACACTCCCAGGTTTCAATACTTACAATACCGCTCAGATTTTAAAACTTACAATACCCCTCAGATTTCAATACATACTATACCCCTCAGATTTCAATACTTACTATATCTTTTATATTACAATACCACCCAGATTTCAATACTTATTATACAGTTTACAATTCAATAGATATAATACTGCTAAGATTCCAATACTTACAATTCCCTTTAGATTTGAATAGTAAGAATACAGCTTAGATTTCAATGCTAACAATACTCCTCAGATTTCAATACTTGCAGTTATTGTTTTGTAACTGGGTTTTTTTGTACGGCGTCCACGACAGTGAAAGCGTGCATTGCTAATGCTCTCTGCCAACATCGGGCTTCTTTACTATGAAATGGTATGAAATGAGTATGCATTGAATGCGCCTGGAAAATGAACATGAAAGAAATATGTCCGTATGTATTCTGAAACGGGTAATGCATTTGGTTACATATACACATTTGGAATAAGTTTTCGGAATATATTTCGGAATCTAGTAACATGTTGCGACGGGATGCATCCAATAATTTGTGCAATCTGGCGAACTGATCTCGTAAATACAATAAAAAGTAGTCCGGGATGTTTGAGTTCTATGATAAAAAATAACTTTTTATGAAATAAACAGCAATGGCAGGTGGATTTAATTAATTCTTTATGAAATCTACGGTAATTTCAATTTATTTTGAAGGGTATGATAAAGTATTTTGGTGTTGCTGTATTCTTTCACATTTTAAAACTGATTTATCACTTCCGTGAAAGGGAGATAAATCGTACAGTGTCATGTGCAAACTACAAATGTGGATTTTAAATACTTTACCGATTTAGAAGTAAAGTTAACATGAAATGGGAATATACTGAATGATAATCAGCAGTTTATTAAAAACCAGATTTAACAGCAAATTATTCAGTTGCATACAAACGATAGAATGAAGCTCCTAAAGCTGCGATCGGGTTTGCAAAAACTCTACTTTCTCTTTATCCAAATTACAAACAACCATCGATCCTGTAGGTACAATTGATAAAACCTTATTGAACTTTAATTACTGATCGTCTTTTTCATATATTTATGGAATTATTATTTTCTGTCGTTTTTTACTCAGCAATATATGGTTTGGTACATTTTTTCCTTTTAATAAATGCAATCCGTCTAAGAATGCATCGATCGACCCCCCCCCCCCCCGGGGAGATTTTCGGTTATAGTCATAGTCCTATTCCAGCACCATTTTTCCAAACTACGCCGTACATCAGCACGGCAGTACTATGTTTTTCCCTTGTCTTAACAGCATGGCAATACTTGCTTCTATTTTAGATCTTGGTATTTCCAGTCGCTGATAGAGGGAGTGTAATTGTGGGATTTATCCGCTCACAGTAGCCACATATATATTGAATATCGTCAATGAACATTCCCGAGGAACTATATTCTGGTAAACAAAATTGCGACCTTCACGTTTCCAGGTGGTTAATATCTTGGGGTATCGAATGCCTTTGTGTTTGATGATCAAGTCGTTTTTCAACTTCATAAAGTCTATCAGAAGTTCCCGTGTGTAAATCGAAAATTTTTCTCACCAAAATAGATAGTTCCTGTAATGCACATGTTGCATTTTTTTCAGGATTATCGGACATGTCTTTAGTCCGTCTAGTTGATGTGCATTGAATCAAAGACGTTATTGGTGACGTAGTTAATGATACGTCTTGCACAGTGAACACTTCTTGCACGTTCAATTTCGTGGTCATAACACGAAAATATAACCCCAAAATTGATCGCAAATTAACCCTCAAAAATGAATTCCAGAATAAAAAATATTTTTAATGAAAATATAACAATTGAACAGTTTTGAAATAGCGTTCATAATCAATATGAATGCCAAACTTTTGCACGACAAACCGATAATAATGCGCTATTCTGCCATGCTGCATGGCATGGATTTGTGATCGGCTATTAAACCAATTAAATGTCCTCTATTTCAAAATTGTGACAAAAGCAATCAGTTTTTTATTGTACAGCATGAACAAAGTGAACGTGTACATTGCTATCACTTTCTTTCAAGATATCGAGCTTCTTTGCTATGAAATTATAAGATATGAGTACACCTGGAAAAAGTGCGCCTGGTAAATGAGCGTGAAAGAAGTATATCTGTTTTATCGTGAGATATGTATTCTGAGACGGGTAATGCATTTGGTTACATATGCACATTTGGAATAAATTTTCGGAATACATTTCGGAATCTAGTAAAATATTGCGACGGGATGCATCTAATAATTTCTGCAATTTGGCGAACTGATCTCATGTTTACAATAAAAAGTAGCCCGAGAAGTTTGCTTCCTACGATGTTAAATCATAACTTTTTATGAAATGAACAGCAGCGGCAGGTTAATTTAATTAATTCTTCGTGAAATCTACGGAAATTTAAATTTATTTTGAAGGTTATGATAACGTATTTTGATGTTGAGGCAATTGTCATATTTAAAACTGTTTATCGATTAGATTTCACTTTCGTGAAAGGGAGATAATTTGTACAGTGTTGTGAGCAAATTTTAAATACAGTCGTTTTACCAGTTCCGAACAGGGTTTCATAATAAGCGCTGTTGCAGACGTCATCCACAAGCAGAGGAAATAAAATTTATGTGGTGTAATAATACAAATGTTTACTGATTCCAAAATATCGACACCTGTCCTCAAAAACACGTGGTAGTAAAAGTATTTCCGTATCACGATTTGTTTACATCGTTAAACTAGGTCACCAACAATCTGTCGACCTGTCCTGCACATACATTTAGTTTATTATTTAAACAATTAATGCCCATACATTCAAGTAGAAGCAAATTTAGAAAGTTATTTTGCGATTCCTTTAATTGAACGGGATTGAAATTTTAGAGTATTCGGTAGTAAAAATTCGGTACTGGTAAAACAACTGTACTTCACCATTAACATGAAACGGGAATATTGTGAGTGATAATCAGCAGTTAATTAAACCCAGATTAACAGCAAATGATCCAGTTACAATACAACCGCTAGAATGTACCCCCTCATAGCGACGGTAGGATCTGCAAAACTCTACTTTCTCTCTATCCGAAATGACAAAACGATCGGGTACAACTATTTTAAATTTTAATTACCAATTGTCTTTTTCATATATTTATGAAATTGTTGTTTTCTACCATTTAATTCAGCAATACATGTTTTGGTACATTGTTTCTTTTTCCAAAAAAACATCCGTTGGACTATGCATAGATCGACACCCCCCCCCCCCAATATTCGGTTATATTCTGTCTTGCCACAACACAATTTTCCCAACTACGCAGTACAACAGCACGACAGTGCTATGTTTACACTTATAGTCAAGGTCACAATAACTTAAAAGATGTAAAACCTTAATACATCCATTTGTCATATACTGAAAGGTTAAGTTTGTTAAGTTTGCGGTATTTTAGAGCGGTAAAATTAATAATGAACCTATATTTACTGTAAGAGCCAGTCTGTTTGTAACAGTGAATGACGCTTTTTTCCATAGAAAATCAAATATTGATATTATTCACATAGCTATGCCTAGTCGTACCCACATCCGTAATTTAGATGGACTTGTGAGGTACAATATCAACAAGTAGAATGTAAAGGATGTGGTGATTTAACACACACACACACACACACACATTCACACACACACCATTGTTCGGAACATTAAACTTATAATCTAAGTCTAATATATTTAATATTGGTTTTAGAGATGGAAGAATATGTTTTGATTGGGCGGAAGTGATGTAATTGTCCCGAAGTGAGTTTTTCAACATGGCGGAAGCACCAACACATCTTCAAGAAACAGAGTCCAGAATAAAACAGGGACTGAAGATTATATTTATGAATCATGGAATCAATCCAAAAGATGTATTATGCCATTTTGATTGTTTGACATTGCATGAAAAGGTAAATATTTTCATTATTTTGCCTTAGCGCTCAAGTCAGTTATTGTGATCGAATTTTTGACCGGTGTACATCGTCCGTCGTGTGTCAACATTTGCTTGTTAACACTCTAAACGCCACACCCTATTTCAAACGTAGTCATGGTGATCCACTTGACAAATTCTAGTTCAAGTTAATTGGCCATGTTGGGTAAATAAGTATTTCACAAGGTAAAAAATAAACACTAACTTGATTTGAATGCTCTTCATGACAAAAGGGGGCTAAAAGTATGTGTGAGTCATGTTGGTTAAATAACTAGGTCCAATCACGAGTTGTTAATACTCTTGAAACCACAATTCTAGTTTTAATCCATCAAACTTGCTCAGAATGATCATGTTGACAAAAGCGAAGTCAACGTTAACCTACTGGTCATATTTGGCCAATAAGAAAGGCACAATGCCAAATCGAAAAAACCTATTAATAATACTCTTGAAGCCAAAGTTTGTGCCCAAATATATGAAACCTTTTTACATAAAGTATAATGATCTTCTTGACAAAAGAAACTACAACTTTGTATATGGATCATTTTGGGCCAATACATATCACAAATCGTAGACAAATCTTGTTGAAACATCAGAAACCCTTCATTTCACTCTTAACCAAACTTGCTTATAATGATTTTCGTGACAAAAACTAGTGAAAAATTGTGTGTTGGTTATGTTCATTCAATATGTAGATTAGTAGGTCAAGCCAGAGGTAAAAAACAATGTTAACACCCTTGACACCCTAATTATAGTTTAAGCTTCATTAGATTTCTTCAGAATGACCCTCTTGGTAAATCTATGATAATTTGTTATTTGGGTCATGTTGGATCAATAAGTAGATCACAAGGTCTAATTATTAAAACGTTGTTGACTCCAATATTATTCTAATCCTCGTTGAACTTGAATAGGATGTTCCTCTTGACAAAAAACCAAGTCACAATGGTGTACAGGTTATGTCGGTTTAATATGTAGATTACTAGGTCAAACTATAGAAAACGTCTGAACATTATAAAAGTCAAAGTCACAATTTTCATCCAATCTACATCAAACGTGACCACAGTGACTCTCTTGACAAAATCTTTGTCAAGTTCGTATATGAGCTATGTTGGGTCAATATGTAGGTCACTAGATCAAGTCAAGAAAAATGTTTATATTTTTGAGTAACATAATAATAATAATAATAATACTTTATTGCAAAAAAAAGCAAACAATACATTGCTATAGCATTACAAACAAATTTAATTATGTAACAACATGACAAAAACAAATAAATAGCAGAGAACAGTCAGGAGTTGAGACGTTGAGATCTGAGTAACCAGGCTTTAGATAAATAAATACAGAGTTTCCTTGTGAGAGATTCAGAGTCCGCTTTTAATAGTGTACGAAATTTATGGATATTCGGCCAGACACAGTAGTATTTCGGTAGATATTGACAACGTATGAAACGGAATGTAGGACATATAAGGACGAAGTGATACTCGGTCTAAATACAATTTAACGCACAACATGAACAAATCCTCATTTCCCTTGGAATGTTAGTAAAGCGGCCAGACTCAACATTTAATCGCAATGTACCACTGCGTAATTTGGTCAAAAGTGATACATTGAAATCAAATGCTAAATAACCCGCTAAACTAAATTCGTTTTTAAGAGACACATAGTATGACAATTTTTCAGACGAGCTGACAAGCTGGATCCATTTCTGGTAGTACTGATCGATAATACGAGTTTTCACAATGTCCAGAGAAACACTTGGATATTCTTGATTATACCAAACATCATTAAAACCTAATGAAAATAACATGTCTCGAACATCTGAGACCCAGTTCTTTTTACCAAGTAATACATCATTATATAAAACATTATATACATCAAAGACAAACGTAGGTTTCAAAGTTATGATGCGAAACCAATATTTAATTATTTTATGTTTCCGTATAACACTTGGACTTGGTGATGTCCAAGTTCACCATACAAAAAGGCAGTGGGGGCACATTTAGATAAACCTAAAGTATAACGACAAAATCTATTAAAAGCAAGCTCAATTTCATGTGCACGGTGGAATCCCCAAACTTTCGACGCATAGTTTAATACCGAACCAACCATACTGTCGAACAGATAGCATTTGTGTTTAACGTCGATATATAGTTCTTTGGTGTTATATAGAAGTCCAGACAAAGCTCTTGTCCCCTGTTGGGCTATCCTTTTCTGGGTGTGCAAAAACTTGCCGTTATATTGAAGCAGCATTCCTAAATATGTATAAGAATCAACAATTTCAATTACTTGATTATTGAAGTAAAATGTGTCTGTTATAGGTTTCCATCCGTTGCGAAATACGACAATTTTAGTTTTGGAAGTGTTCACAGTGATGCTCCATCGATGGCAATAAAACGAGAGTTTGTCCAAAAGTGTTTGCAGTATATTTGGCGATTTACCGAACATAACAGTGTCATCTGCGGATAAAATCAGATAAATCAAATATCCATTGATATTACAAAGATCTGTAGAGTTATTAACGGAAATATTATGTAAAGTGTCATTTATGAAAAACAGAAACAATAATGGTGATAGTGATTCACCTTGTTTGACGCCTATATGGTTTGCGAAGGATTCAGATAGTTGTCCTCCATTTCTGATACGTAATGAAACATCAGAGTAGACAGATTTAATTACATTAAGCAATTTATTACTTAATCCACTTTTGATAAGTTTGTACCATAATATCCGTCTTACAACACTGTCAAATGCCTTTCGGAAGTCCACAAACGCACAGTATAACTTTTCTTTGTGTTGAAGCACATGCGATATGATTCCATGAAGAACGAATAAAGCGTCTATAGTGAATATAGCGAATATAGCGACCGGAGCGAAATCCAAACTGATTGTTGATCAATGTTTCTTCATCATCTGCCCAGATTTCGAGACGATGCGTGAGAATTGAAGTGTATATCTTTGAAAAAATACTGACGAGTACGATAGGGCGGTAATTATTAGCGTCAGTCAAGTCGCCCGTTTTGGGGACTGGAATTAACACCTTCCATCCAAGATTTTGGAATAACATTGTTATCAAATAAAAGTTAAAAAGGTTCTTCAGAATTGGTATTATAACGTCGGAAGTAGCTAAAACATTTCACTTATTAATAAATCCGGGCCGGCACTTTTACCGCATTTTAATTACGCTATTGCACAACGAATTTCTTCTTTGGTGATTTCAGTATCCAGAGATTCAATATGTAAATCACACGGAATATTGTCATTTAAGTTGGTAATTTCTTCAGATAACTGCGGAGGTTCGCTTCCAAGCAGTTCTTTAAAATGTTGAAATATAACATCGTCGTTCACGGCGGATTTTGACTGTTTCTTTGGTTTCACACGAGACCAAAATTTTCGTGGGTTGGTCTTAGCAACGTTACATAGTTCCAAACCTTGTTGGCGCTTAAACTTGAATCGGGCACGTCTTTTGAATTTATTATATTTATTACGAGCCGATATATATTCTTGTCTATTGGCCTCAGTCGGATGCCGATTATAAAAATTACAGATAGCGTTGAATGATTTACGTTCGCGCTCACAGTCTTGTCTTATTCGGGTTGATCACTACAGATTTGCCGAAGATTTCAAAAGCTGTATCATGTAGTACACGAGTTATCTCGCTTACAACGTTGTTAACATCGTCTACGTTCGCCAGGTTATTAATTTGTGTAATTAATGTAGCACATTGATCCTGTACGCTATTTCTAAACTCCGATTCTTTGGTTTTGTCCCATTTCAAATAGTTATGTACAAGCGGAATATGGACGTCAGATTTATTTCATAGAGTTAAACTAAACATCACCGGCGAATGATCCGAGAATTCGTTGGTTTGTAAAACACTAAAGTCAGACAATAAATCATAATCATCTGGATTTATTAATAAGTAATCCACCACACTGTTACCACGGGCCTTACTATAAGTGAAATTTCCACTTGAATCATCACCGAGTCTTCCATTTGCAATGGTCAAACCAGTATTATAACATATATAGCTGAATGAGTTTGCGTCCGAATGATTGATAGTTTTATCATGTGAATGTCTATTGGAAACATTGGGGATCTCATCGTGCACAACACTATTTTCATACCTATCTAAATTATCGTTTTCTAATATATCACTAAGTTCACCTGTACGACTATTTAAGTTGCCACATAACATAATTCTACCCTTGGCTTGGTACCTTCTAACTACATTTTCAATAACCTCAAAAAAGTCATGATCATAAATATTGTAGAAGTTGGATTGTTGATGTGGAATATAGGAAAAACATATAAACAAATTATCTGGGATGGAAAAAACAAGCTATCAAATTTAATGACAACAATACCGAAATCATAAATACCCATCCATGTTTAAACCAGAATCCCAAAGCAAACTAAAACTTGCAATTTAAGTTGAACACGTGAACTTCCACCAGGGAAGTGTGGCTTGGTGATCGGGAAGGGTAAGCACTACCTGTTTAGCTAGCTTCACCGGCAACGTGTGTTATCAAAATTGGGAATGGAAGGGTATCCAGGTTCATTTTGGACACAGAGACCTCATGCGCAACAACAATAATTCTATGACGGCAATTAACCTTTTTGAGGGCTTTGATAAGACCAAGTCTGTAATACCCCTTGGTCAACAATATAGTTGTAAGCAGCTTGTTTCGTTGTATAAAGTTCCTGTAGTTAAAACAAGCTCTACCATAGCCTATTAATCAAAAACAAACTTACTAATCCATGTTCGAATCACAATTCAGACGCAAAGTAAACACTTTGGAACTGAAAAGTCAGGTTAGACACGTGGACTTTCACCAGGAGAACATGGACCTGTGGACGTCAAATGTATCCAAGACAATCCTGGACACAAAGACATCAAACTTATCAACAATGCTGTGATGACAACCATAAAACTTTTTGAGAGCCTTTTTTTTTTTTTTTTTTTTTTCTTTTTTTATTAACAGTTTTTTTATTCTATCTTCCACATACATAATACAAAGTTACAGAAAAAAAACATACATTTAAGCATACATCGGTCAAATTAACTATCTAACAAAGATTTAATAAGATTCCATTGCCTTCTTATATTATTTCCTTTTTTGGGGCTGAACATAAATAAAGAAAATAATTCAATATCTCTGTACTGCTTTACTGACTTTAAGGCAGTTTTGTAGTTTGGTATGGTCTTTCTGAATCTACATATATATATGTAGTTTTTTATTATCAGGGAACAGAGGTTTATAATGTATTTTGGAGGGTGACTCATTACACCAAGAATAAAATATTCCATTCTTTTGTCTATATATATGCCACATTTTTTACATAGATCCTCCAAAAGACCATACCAAACTGAGCGGGTAAAACTACATTCATAAAATAAGTGTGACAAGGTTTCTTTTGTTTCAAAACAGAAAGTGCATAACTGTGTTCAGACAACTTGCATTTAAAAAGTTTGTCATTTGTAAATATTATATTATGGTTTATCTTGAACTGCAAAGACTGTAATTTTGAGTCGCTAGTGATTTCGAAAGGTGATTTATATATATATTTTTTAGACATTTTCATCAATTTGATTCTCGAGTTTCTTATTTAAAGTTTCCTGAGTTTTTATGGGTTTTTCTGCAACTGTTTTCAAAAATAAATTATAGCAAAATTTCGTAATTTTTTCGTGTGTTTTAGATACTGTATATTATCATGCTTAACCTCTTTTTTATGAAAGTTCTCGTTTAAAATATTTTTCCATGTTTTTGGTATCGCGTGTATTAAACTTATGTAATTAAAAGGATTAATTGCAGTGTTGTTTTTTTGGTTACAGTCTCTGCAGCTCAAGATATCCCATTTTCATCAATAATGTCATTGATGAAATAGATATCGTTTTTAGCCATTTTCTTAAAGAAAACCATTTCATTATCAATTTTAATATATGGGTTGTACCAGAGAGTCTGAGAAAGAATGTCATTTGGGGATGCGGCTACGGGTTTATTCAATCTTGACCAATTAAGAAATACATCTTTCCAAAATGAGTTGAAGTGTTTTGAACATTTTTCAATACCTTCTTTCTGGAAAAAAAACATTTTATCCCCTCCAAATTTTTCTAGCGAATCTTAGTAGAATTTTCCATGCTGAATTATTATGAGGATCTATAATTTTTTTTACCCATGTCATCTTAAGCGCACTATAAAAAGACTCGATATGTGGAACACGAAGTCCCCCCTCTGCAAGATCATTGTACATAATTTTTCGTTTTATTTTTTCAACTTTTCCATTCCAAATGAAATTAAAAATAGTAGCTTGTATATCGTCAATCATAATTTTTGGAGGATCCGGAAGAGTCATAAACGTCTGTATTAGTATTGGTAGTGCTATTGTCTTCACAACTGTTACTTTTCCCATCAAAGACAAATTTCGATAAGACCAGTTGCTTAGAATATTTTTAAAGGATGATATTTTTTCAGTATAGTTTTCCATGTAAAATAATTTGGACTGTAAGTTGTATTTAATCCCCAAAAGTTTAAAAGTCCCGGTGTGATTCCATTTTAGATATTTATACGTTTGTAATTCCTCGCCGCATCCCCTTTTCGCCCCAATCCATACCACTTCTGTTTTATCAAAATTTGCTCTTAAACCAGAACAGTCGCCGAAATCGTCTATTAGTTTAATTACCGCATTAAGGGATTCAGAGTCATCATCAAGTGTGAGGCTAGTATCATCTGCATATTGACCCACAAGATGTTCAGAGTCGTTTATTTTAATACCCTTAATTTTTGGATCTTGTTTAATCGCTGCACTGAGTAATTCAGCACAGATAATAAACAGGTAGGGTGATAGAGGATCTCCTTGTCTAACCCCTCTTTGAATTGGAAAGAAACCAGAACAATGCCCATTGTATTGAGTGCAACTTGTTATATCAGAATAAAAAGTAAAAAACCACTTAATAATTGAGTCACAAAAACCAAAGAATTTGAGTGATTTTTCAATAAATGACCACTCTATGGAATCAAAGGCTTTTTCAAAATCAAGAAGTAAAAGAATACCAGGAATATTTTCTTCTTCTGTTTTTTCTATAATGTCATATAATAAACGAGTTGTTTCCCCTATAAATCTACCTTTAATAAATCCCGTTTGTGTTTCACTTATAATTTGGTTTAAGATTGATTTTATTCTGTTAGCAATAGCTGCTGATGCAATTTTATAATCAACATTAAGTAAAGAGATTGGTCGCCAATTTTTCATATAAAATTTAGATTTCCCCTCTTTTGGAATGCATGTGATGACACCTTGTCTCTGCGTTATAGAAAGTTTCCCATGTCTATATCCATAATTTAAAGATTTAACCACGTATTCCCGTATATCAGTCCAAAAGTATTTGTAAAATTCGATGGTAAATCCATCAAGCCCCGGTGATTTTCCATTTTTCATATTGTGCAATGCATTAGTACATTCACTATCTTTAAGTTCTCCGCCAAGGGCCCCTGAAACTGTTTCTTCGAGACGATTCAGGAAGATATTATCAATATCAAAAAATATATTTTCTTTACCGCCCCCCTGTAAATTTTGAGATGTATATAAATTTTGATAGAAATCTTTTTGAGCGTTTAAAATATCACCTTGATTTTCTATTTCTGTTCCATCATTTAAAATTAATTTTGACACTGTTTTCTCAACATAATGTCTTTTTTCTAAGTTACAAAAAAATTTACTACTTTTATCCCCCTCTACCATCCATTTTGCTTTTGACTTCATAATAAGACCCCTTATTTTTTCGTCCCTTAATTGTTTTAGTTCATTTTCTACATTTTCAATTTTATTTCGAGATATTTCACATTCGTCAATATATAGAATTTTAAGTTTCTTTTCAAGATTTTTTTCTTTTTCATACTAATTTTCTTTTTATATGAAGCATATGAAATTGTTTTTCCTCGCAGATTCAGTTTTATTGTTTCCCAGAGGAGTTGGTCATTTATTGAGTATTTCGATCTAATTCATTTTCAGTGTTTACTAAATATTGTTCACAAGTTTCTTTAATACAGTTCTTTACAATATCTACATATTTTTTATCATAAAGTAGTCCGTTGTTAAATTTCCAGGTACCCCGCCCTTTTTCATGTTCTAAAAATTTCAATTCTATATTAACCGGAGAGTGGTCAGATTTGTAACATATATCAATGTCAGCATTCTTTAGAAAAGGTTTTAAATCTACAGATATCAAAAAGTAGTCTAATCTGCTCATTTTTTGACGTTTTTCTTTTGGGCCTCGCCAAGTGTACCTTCTTATTTCAGGATTTAATTCTCTCCAAATATCTACAAGATCGAACTCATTCATGAGGTCTAAAAGTTTTTGTTGAGATTTTGGGTTATTCTTATTGATATAATTGATAGTATCCAAATCGTAATCCAATGCTATATTAAAGTCTCCGCCAATAATTATTGAAGTATTATTAAAAATATTTATATTTTTCATAAGACGTTGATAAAAAAGTGGTTGATCAGTATTTGGTCCGTAAACAGCAGCCAAAGTAAGTTTTCTATTCTGTGTTTCCAAATTTAAAAGTAAAAAGTTGCCCTGTGGATCAATAATTTCGTCAATTATTTTAAACTGAAAGAGTCTCTAAAGAGAATTGCAACTCCCCGACTGTTGCTGGTGAAAGAGCAAAACCTTACGGTACCTCCCCATTCGTTTTTCCAATAAGATTCTATTTCCTTAGTAGAATGAGTATCGATGAGAAAGGTAATGTCATAATTTTTTCTACATCTATAAAAAATATCCCGCCTCTTAATTTTATCGGAAAAAAGCCCCCTACAGTTTAAACTACCTATTTTTAAATTGTTTTCCATCAACAGTAATAAAGTGAGAAAATGTTGAACCGTAAAGGATGACTGAGGGTTTTGATACAGGAAGATAGATTTTTCTTATATTTTGACCCCCCATATTTCCCCCAAAGTAGTCTATATGACTAACTCCGTTATTTCTATGAATTCAGTAAGGCTGAAGCTCGTGGTATTATAAGTAAGACCTTTAAAAATATAGTGCCAAAACAAAAATCATATATTATATGTCTATTTCATATGTACATTATCTACAAACGTATAACTTTAATCTTAAGTATTCGCGAGCATTAATTATCGCGTGAATCTAATATTTTCCAAAAAAAGAGACAAAAGTATCGCGGACCATAAATATGTTTGTAGCCGGTCTGACCCATATTTGTCACGTGAACACGTGAGAGACTTCATAAGCCTAGACTTGCAATATCCCTGAGTCAACAATTTATTTGCAAGGAGCCTACTTCGTCGTACAAAGTCCCTGTAGTGTGAACAAGCTCTACCATAGCGTATTAATTGGGAAACAAATACACCATAAGCAGGAGAAGCAGGTATATTGCTGCATACATAAGGGAAGTTGAGAATAGAAAAATTGAAGTCATCTCGTTTGTCATAAAGTTTCAAATGTAGCCTTTCGTGGGCGTCATAATTCAGGTATAAGTCTTAATATGAAGCAGAACTTGAGGAATCAGTCGTGCCTTTTATTTCAAGCTCACTAGGATATATGACATTCACATAGTCTTCAAAATGACAGAACGGCAATTATATATCTGTATGTGGAGTTACGATTATGATTTTACGACAGTCTTCTCTCCAGATTTAAGGGTCTGCATAATTTCTGCTTCATAAGAATAAAGAAACAAATCAACACACAATGGTGTACAGAGAGTACTCATTGTAAATCAAATACACCATAAGAAGACCAAGGTATGTTGTTGAATTTTGATTTGGACATTGATACAAACAGGAAATTTGTGACAGAAGAAAGATATCTAGGATCTTGTACGAATTGCGTGAACTAATTAGCTTGCTGTATAGTAACATAGAGAAAGGGATTTTAGTTCAATTCTTGCCCCAATTTTTAGAATTTGTTTTATGAAAACTTCATTTAAAATAAGAAAAAAACCTTTGTAGTATTTGATGGCGATTTTTCAATCACAACGAAATCAGCTTAACACGTTTGATACATGTTTGTGTATTTTGTTTGGGAACAATTCTGGTTTGTTACTGTTTTATTTATATATTGTAGGCTCTGATAAGAGGAATGGAATCGGAAGGCACAGATAGAACTACAGAAGAACTCTTCGACCGGTTACTAGAAAAACCATACTGGTTTGATAGTTTTGTAACTGGAATTGAAAATATCAAAAACCATCTCGGTTACCCAGATCAATTTTATAAAGATTTAGATAAATTATTTAGTGAGTTGAAAATTATTTTTATTTTTACGTGAAAGGTTTAACCTTAATAGTACATTTACTATTCATATTTATCAAGGCCCTCAAAACATTTTATAACTGTATTGTTGATACAAAGATAAAATACAATGTTGATAGATATTAAAATCCATGAATCCGAAATTACCTCGACGTCCCATAATTCCGTGTAACTTTCAGATTCTTCATTTCGGTTTCACAAGTGGCGGGCGTAGCTAGCTAAACAGGACAAGCATAACATTCTTTGAGCACCCGGCTTAACTTCCATTGTGGAAATTCACGTGTGTAATTAAATATGTCAGTTTAAAATTCTTTACGTTGCCGGTAGGGACATGGATTGGTATGTATGTTTTTGATTTTGCTCACAAGGCTTCTCAACATGTAATTTTAGAGGATGTATAGTCATTTGACATAGAATATAAAGGCAAGCAGCTTTGACCTGTCCGCTTTACTTATCATTAGAAATATTCATCTACAATGCCTAACAAGTATATAACTAGTGTTAGAACTCGCATTTAATATTTTAACAATACATGTTTCGCATGATGTAGACGAAATAAGGATCTCAGTTTAGCTAATGCTTCAGTACCTTCAGTACTTTGATTTCTAAAAACAAATGTACCGGTCCATGATAAATACTATAATTATAAGATCAAGCGGACATGTCAAGTTTATATACCTTTATTGTTGTGACTTGAAGATTTCTGAGAAACGTATGTAATTAAATGGTTGTGGTAAGGAGTTTGTTTACATTATCATATTCTCTAAATGAAGTGGACAGAAACTTGTTTGCTTGCGTTTGTTCTTCTTGGATATTTTTCGTGTGTTGAATTAAGAAGGCACGGTTGCAGTTGTACCTTTTGTTATTCATTTTACTCGGGTCATTTTGATTCAGTTTTGGTCAGATCTGGACTCAATTTATTCTTTTATAATTTGCAGGATGGAAACCGCTAGATTGTGATTTTGTGATTTGAGTATGGGCTTTTATTAATATCTTTGACTTTTTGTCTTTTTAAAAAACACACCAAACCTTGCTGCATTGTAAAGTGAAATCCATCTTTTATGAGTGAGAAACATTTGTGTCGTTTAATGTTTGATTTTACTCACCTGTTACCCACCTGTTCACTTCCCCAATAATCGGCACAAATGAAAAGTAGAAAAATGCGCAAATTAAACATGGGTTCTTTTCCAAAATTCGTGCAAATGCAATTCGTCTATTTCGTCTTTAGGTCTTATTTTGTTAATGAGTTTCTTCCATAAACATTTTTTCTTATTTTTCAGGGAATATAACTGTTGGCGTGACACCTGCATTTGTGATTGATGACACAACGAAGGTTCATTTTTCTCAAAAGCACCAAAACAAAACCACATCAAGTGAGAATAAAGCTGTATACTGAGTATTTGTCACATGATCTATCCGTCTAACATACTCTAATTTAAAGAAAGAATTATAATTGTTTTCCAATTCTTTAATTGTTTAAATGCAGATGAAGTATCTTTGTAAGTGATTTCTGTTAACTAATGTTCATTAGTTCGAACGAAATAGATTGTAATAGTGGCATTTACCCCCAAGCCAAGATTCTCACATTTTCAAAGAGATGATCTTCGGCGAGCGAACATTTTAGCTCACCTGAGCCAAAGGCTAAGATGAGCTATTGCAATCTATCACCGTCCGTTGTCCGTCATGCGTCGTCCGTCGTGCGTCGTGCGTCGTGTGTAAACTTTACATTTTAATCTTCTCCTCTAAAACTACTGGGCCAAATTTGATAAAACTTGGCGATTATCATGCCTGGGTAACAGCCTTTTAAAATTATGTTCGGGGTTTGGCCACGCCCAACAAGATGGCCACTGTTACTAAAAATAACAAAAAGACAAAAAAAAATCTTCTCTGAAACCAAAAGGTGCAGGCAAATTTGGATTAGATATTTAGATTCAGCATACCTGGGAACATTAAAATCGTGTTTTTCATGAAAATTGAACTAAAAATAGGTTACGCATTCTTTGCGTAAAATTATGTAATTTTGAAAATGAGACATTTATTTTTATAACTCAATAACGGCTGAAGATAATTGTATGGAGTTTTCACTGTTGATCTTGTCTTGCTATTTTCTTCCAAAAGATGTCAAAGGTCAAGGTCATGTCCCTATTTTTTAAACATTTTAGATGATAATGGCATGGAATTTTCAGTTAATTGTAGGTATTGACATGGCGATCATTTTGATACATAGATCGAGGTCATGAGTTCAAAGGTCAAGGTCAAGGATGCACAACTATTACCGTTATAGTTGATTTTCTGCAAAACTATTTACTTTTTGTATAGGCATACATATTAGAATATTGTAGGTAATGGCACAATGATAATTTTGATATATAGATAAAGGTCATGGGTTCAAAGGTCAAGGTCACAGATGCGAAAGAATACCGAAATGGTTAATTATCTAGAAAACTATTACCTTTTTGTATAGACATGTATATTAGAATATTGTAGGAATTGATTTAACGATCACTTTGATATATAAATTAAGGTCATGGGTTCAAAGGTCAAGGTCACAGATGCAAATCAATACCAAAATGGTTAATTATCTCGAAAACTATTAACTTTTTGTATAGATATGTATATTATAATATTGTAGGTTTTGATTTAACGATCATTTTGATATATAGATTAATGCCATGGGTTCAAAGGTCAAGGTCACATATGCGAAAGATTACCGAAATGGTTAATTATCTCGAAAACTATAAACTTTTTGTATAAACATGTAAACTAGAATATTGAAGGTTTTGATTTCACAATCATTTTGATATATAGATTAATGTCATGCGTTCAAAGGTCAAGGTCACAGATGCGAAAGAATACTGAAATGGTTAATTATCTCAAAAACTATAAACTTTTTGTATAGACATGTATAATACAACATTGTAGGAATTGATTTACGATCATTTTAATATATAGATTAAGGTCATGGATTCAAAGGCCAAGGTCAAAGATGTGAAAGAATACCAAAATGGTTAATTATCTCAAAAACTATAAAAAAATTCTATAAACATGTATATTAGAATATTGTAGGAGTTGATTTAACAATCATTTTGATATATAGATTAAGGTCATGGGTTTAAAGGTCAAGGTTACAGATGGATAAGGATACTGAAATGGTTAATTATCTCGAAAACTATAAACTTTTTGTATAGGCATGTATATTTGAATATTGTAGGTAATGGCCTAGATGAAGGTCATAGTTTTATACTTTTGTTTTTACTTTTTTATCTGTTATAAATAATGTATTGTAGCTAGACTATATATATATATTATATGTAGCATTCTCGGGACAAGGTATGATTAATTTGCAAAAATCTTTGCATTTAATTCTGCCTTATTGCTGAAAATAAGGAGTTCTCTTTAATAAATGTTATTGACCCTTGAACCTCTGCATAAGATATGTACTTAGCCTCAGGTGAGCGTTAAGGCCCATGGGCCTCTTGTTCAAAAAGGAACTTAACGGAAAATGTTTAAAATTTATGTGTAGATAATCGCTAATAACCGTATTATTTAGTAACGCTTACTTGGCGATGTTTATTTGCACACTGCATTTGAGATATATGTGTTACACATTAGCTTGTACAATATCATAGCTATGGTTGTTATGAAATTAACAGTCTTAATATTACTTACTTACCGCCCATTACGCCCTCTTGCGTGTGGGACAGCAACGAAGTCTTTATAATACATGTTTGTTCATAATGTCATTGAAAAATTATTCCTTTAAGTTGTGTATCCTTAAATGCGTATTAGTTTCGTTTGATAACGAGATGTCCTATTGAAAACCTTCAACTACGATGAATGCTAATGTGAAAATGTTTTGATTTATTATACTTTCAGATTGTCCATATCAGTACATTGTGGCTTCTATGAAGGACTGTGAGCCAACATCAGGTAGTACTTTGTATAATTATTAAGTAGACAAACGATCATATTCTACATATCGGGGTATACATATGTTTATTTGTGGTACAATGCAGATAGAAATGATAAAGCTGTCATTGACTGAAAGAGTTGAGTTGATCTGATTCGAGTTTTAAATGTGCTACGCTAGTGGAAAATTGTTGCGCTTATATCGAGACGGCCAATTTATGGATCATGGAGCAAGCCGTTATGCCCAGAGAAAATCATCGACCGTCTGCATGCGAACCGTCAATCTTTTTGAAACTAGGATAAGCTTAAGTAGAGTCGCGCTTTGATCCGAAAGCGCATTCTTTTGAACTTTTGGTCATCGATGCCCATAAGCTTTTTTAAAGTTTTTGAACTTTTTCATTTTATGCAAGAAAAACTAAGGAGTTTAACCAATAAATTATACTGTGTTACTTATATCAAATATATTACACTTAAAAGATCTTTAGACAAAATATTTTGAACCGTTTATTATTCTCATTTTTTCATAAATGTGAAAATTATCCTTGGAGAGTTCTCTCATAACCTAAATTTGTCAGTATCCAAAGATGTTAATATGTGATTTGAATATGGACTATGTTGTTACCTCTTTATATTTCATAACAATGAATTACAGAGAGATAAAAATGTTGTATGGTGTATAGATGGCAGCTAATTACTGTCCATACCCCATGCAACAAGAAGACTTTCCGTTTCTTCCTATCATTTAGATGATTATAAATGTCCTTAACCGTACGACAATCAGATCCAAATTAGGTCAAGTAATTTCAGAGAAGATTAAAATGTTAACCTTTAAGGACGAATGATAAGCTATTTCAATGACTATCACGAATTGCATATTCTAACATGACCTGCGTTTTTCTTCATATGAAACATGAAGAAAGTCAACTGTGGTATAACAAACGATATACCCATCGATGTTCCGATTTAATGACGTACTCCTTGCTTATCTTATGACGTCATGCTTTTGTGTCGCGCAAAATGGTTGTGACGTAATTTTCATTTATAAAACCATTTAATTCATTGGAGGTAACCTCAACAGCCGAATGCTTTAAATAAACTTTTTTGCAAATGGATAGTAGAATATACTTCCGAAGAAAGAGTTAGCAGTGTTTATTTCAATCCTTTTTATCTAAGCCATGATAGAATAGCACAGAGTGATATATTCGCCGCACGTTAACGATTGTCGCTGCATGTTAATAATTGTTGATTATTTCTTAATTATACCAGTTTTAATTTTACAGCACTAGACGGCCGTTGCGGAATACAATTCCTCATCAGTAGTGCTTGAACCAAAATTTTGAAACCAAAATTGTTATCAAGATGTTGAAAAGATACCCAAAGGATCAAAATACAATTCACCGAATTTAGCTAAGGAAATTCTTGGTATGAGGAAGTATACCTTAGTTTTTGAGGAATTTCAAATTTTAACTATCAGCAAATTTAGAAAATAGTATATATCTGATAATAATACACAATTGTTGCCTACTGAGTTTGTAATTTCATCGGGGCACCAGCCACCAGCAGGTATGCCGGCTCGTGGGTTTAAATTACATATTATAACACTTTTAATTTTACATCACTAGACATTTGTTTCTTAGTTAAATGAATAATTATCAGTAAATGTTGCTATATTTCATTGTATTTTGTTTTATTCTGTTTCAGAAACAGCTAAATATATTAAATCCAAATACAGTATTTTGAAGACAAATCTTGTAGCAGAAGACGAGATTATAGACAAACTATATTCGGAAGGCATTTTGAGTATATATGATGTTGAAGACCTCAAGAATGTAAAATGCAGAAGGGCTAAGGTTGACAAATTGCTTAAAATTATACTACGAAATGGAGAAGATAATTGCAAGAAATTTTTGGATATTATTTCTTCAAAGGATTGTGGGTCACAAGATTATCTTCTACGAAGAGATGCCTTTCCTTACAATGGTAAATATTATTGAATGTCAAATCTATGTATTTAACGTGTTTTAATTTTGCAGAACTAGACGATCTTTTTGGGAAAAAAAACATCTCCATCAGTAGTGTTTGGACCAAAATTGTTGAAAACCAAATATTTTAAATATGTGAAAATAAGAGAAATACAGGATCAAATTAAGGTTATAAGATGCCGTGGGTAAATTGAATTTTATTCAGTACATCAATCTCTTTACTCTGAGTCT
The DNA here is from genome assembly GCA_021292105.1 of Anadara kagoshimensis. Lineage (NCBI taxonomy): Eukaryota > Metazoa > Mollusca > Bivalvia > Arcoida > Arcidae > Anadara > Anadara kagoshimensis. The sequence goes on along the minus strand of CM037872.1, from coordinate 42,915,647 downwards.
TTACTTTCCCATATAAATTGGAAGGCTGTCAGATAGGGATTTGGCAATCTTTCGGAATGTACGTAAGTTTTTGTTGAGGCGCAGCACTAAAATATATATTTCAATAAATTGTACAATTGGAAGAATAATAAAAGTAAGATTCTTCAGAGAATCGGGTCTATTGTATTCATAATAGTTAACGTGTTATTATCAAAACAAACAAAATCCCTTAAAATCCACTAAGAAAATGAGGCCGAGATCTCAAGAAGGGTAAGCACCTCCATTTTAGCTAGCTACAATTGCCAAGTGTGTAATCAAATTTAAGTGAAAGAAAATGAACATAAAACTACGGTATGTCAAATCTAACAGAGACATCGTACGTATCAACAATACTGTGATGACGGCCATACACTTTATGAAGGCCTTGATAAGCCTAGGCTCGCAATTTTCCAGGGTAAATAATTTATTTGGAAACAGCTTGAAACGATAAAAAGACTTTGTTCGTTTGCGTCTTCTCGTCTTCTGTAACTGTGTATCGATGTGTTATGGGATAGAAACATAGGTACCATAGATTGTATATACTACTTTGTACAACGAAATAGGCTGCTTGCGAATAAATTGTTGACATAGGAATATTGCAATCCTACGCTTATCAAGGCTCTTAAAAAGTTTATTGGCCGTCATCACAGTATTGTTGATACGTTTGATGTCTCTATGTCCAGGATTACCCTTACTAACCTAAATTGTCAGTTCCAAAGTTTTTGCAGGGACAATGTATCGGGGGGGGAGGAGGGGGGGTATAGCTTTAAGTGTTATATACTTAACATGCCTCATTAAAAACATATTTTCATGTATTGATATTTGTTAAAGGGATACTGAAGTCTGGCGGATTATGACCAAAATCGATAGTTATAAGTACAAAATTAATAATAAAATTCAAAAAAATAAGAAATTATTCCATTAAGATATATATTTCGCTATTTGAAAATTGCCGAAAATCATCGCTGCAGCTCTTTTGTGTTGGAGACGAGAAAAACACGCTATGACGTCATGTGTGAACAAACCTCGTCATGTTATCAAATAGTGTTTACAGTATAGTGTGAAAGTTGTTAAAATATGATTATGTGTGCGACTGGTTGTAAAAATAATAAAAAAATATAATAACTTAGAATTTGTCTCTATTTAGATCTATTTCAAATTGAATAATGACCAATATCGGCAAAATAACACAGGGATCTATGCATCATCTGACCTAAAATAATAAAATATTTTTTTTTATTTTTCACGATAAATCGATTAGATCTCAATTTATTGAAAGTATAATTTACATCTCTTTCTCGCATACAGGTAATTAAGAGATTTCAGTAACCTACAGTACCTTTAGATCATGTTTATTAGACATTCCATCGCCGGTAATCAAGAGGTAGATCTACCTTACAATGTACAACATAGATCTGTAGATGGATAGGTGTTCATAAATTAAGTGATAAAGTCTTCACGATACCCCATATTAAATGTAAATGTCCTTAATTTGGAATTTGAAAAGATGCGTTAAAAATGATTTAAATATTTCAAAAGATTGATTTTCGAACGTATGAATTGATGGGTCGACTCACCGGCGGTATGAAATTAAAATCATTTAAATTAATTATATATTCCTATTCGTAAATTTAATTTTAAACATCAAAAACTTTATAAACCCCCCCCCCAACCCCCCAACCCCCCTTGATTATACATTCAAGCATTAATCATAGCTAGTGTCATCTTGATATATAAGAAATAATCTTGATGTGTATAATACAGTCCAAGTAATAATTATTGGCATGACCGATGACATTTTGATATAACTGAAATTATTGTGCGATGTGAAGATGTTTGTAGCAATAACCTAAGAACAAATAATTAATACGAGTATAAAATAAAAGAATGTATTGTCAAATTTTCAATAGTTCAGTTAAAAATACAGCTTATTTCCTTTAAATGGTACATATAAAGAAATAGAATAACAATTATAAATTAGATTTAAAATTTCTCATTTTGCTTGTTGTCCGTTTACTCGGCTGGAGAGAAAGGAATAACGCTGATATCTCAAAGATTTATATGGCACGGTTAAAAAACAAATAATCATTTACTTACATGAGTCGAGTCGTTACTAATAATCCTTATTTCGATCTAATCCGTGCATTATAACTCCTTTAATGCACCAAAACTTGGTTTGGATGGTTGTTTACAATGGTATAAATTTTAACAAAATGGCGGGGTCTTTCGTGTGACGTAATGATGACGGAAGAATTCATTATTTACGTAGGTTCGCGAGGGGTACAATGAAGGGTAGTTCAAAGGTCGGGTTGAGTTTAAAAGTGTGAATTTACGTCAATGTTTTCAAAAGTTTGAAAATGCAGAAAGTTAGTTCACTTTATTACTTTATTAAATCGATTTTGGTCAATCCGGTTACGCAAAAATCAATCAGTTCTTAAGCTGCACTAACCTACGTAAATAGTCGACTCTTTCGTCATGACTACGTAACATAAAGAACCCCGCCATTTCGTAAAAAAGATTACCATTGTAAACACCCACCCAGGTTATATTTTGTCGCATAAAATGATATATTAAGCAAGTATGGAACCGAAACAGAAATTTTCAGTTATGACTCGGCTCATGTAAGTAAAAGATTCATTGATTTGTACCCGTCGTATTGAAATTTATAGAGTATTTTGCGATCTTGCTTTCTCCGAAGTAGGCTAAATAAACAGTAGATCTTCTGTTTATTGTGTAACCAGTAGGTGATCTGATGACGAAACGCATTAAAATTAAATTAAAAATTCAAAAGTGAAATTATATTCTTGGTTGCATTTTTCCCTTTTTTGTTACATTTGGGGGATCATCCGAACATGGGCATTGGCTATCCGGCAAGTTGGTCCCAGGGGTGGAACCTGGTGGTTTCGATTCAAGGGAGATGAATAGAAAAAAAGGATGGGAGGAATGTGGCGGACCGGGTAGCTCAATCGGTAGAGCTTCCCGCTAGTATTAGGGAGCTCCCGAGTTCGAGTCCCGGTTTAGCAGCTGCGTTTACCTTTTACTGTTAGTACATCAAAAGTAATTTGCCTCTCTTCCGATTTATAAATGCTTGTTATTATTTTTCATAGAATTATTATTATTATTAATATTATTTTAATGCTTATTAACATCATTTTATGGAAGGGCCTATTTATTTATTTAGTTTTTTATTTATTTATTATAAATAATATAAGTAAAAGTCTGAAGTAATTATTGTGAAAATAAAATTTTTGAAAATTCTCTAAAAATTATAAAGATACCATCAGCATCTTAAAACAAGGTGTGTATAAAATACACAACCACAAAAGCAGTAATAGGGTTGGTTAATATGCAGGAAGTGTAAATATACATGTTTCGTTAGTTTACTAATAAGTGGATTAGGTACACTGCGATATATATAACTAGTCAGTCAAATAAGGGCTTAATTACAGGTAACTCCTAAGTATAGGGTATATAATGCGACATTTCCCTATATATAAGCAGAAGTTATGAAGTTTGTTTGTTCACACATGACGTCACAACCTGTTTTCGTACCTCCCGATTGAAGAGTTCCAAAATGGTCCAAGGTCACGAATTTAGATTTTTTAAACTTTTCTAACTTTTTTTATTTCGGCGAATAAAATTGTGAAATTTTCAATATTATAATAATTCACCATAAATTATCATATTTTGGCCAAATTGGCTAGACTTCAGTATCCTTTTAAATTATTATACCCCCTGCAAACGAAGTTTGGGGGGATAAAGGAATCACCTTGTCCGTCTGTCTGTCTCTCTGTCCGTTTGTCCCGCTTCGTGTCCGGAACAGAATTTTGTACGGTAGCACCTAGGATTATCAAACTTGGTATGTGGATGCATCATGGGAAGGCGATGTGTCATGTTCCAATGTTAGGTCACTGTGACCTTGACCTCTATGATAGTAAAACTTTGTGCATCTTCGTGTCCGGAACAGAACATTTGTACCGTAGTACCTAGGATTATCAAACTTGGTATGTGGATGCATCATGGAAAGGCGATGTGTCATGTACCAAAATTAGGTCACTGAGACCTTGACTTTGACCTTTGATCTCTATGATAGTAAAACCTTGTGCATCCTCGTGTCCGGAACAGAACTATTGTACCGTAGCACCTAGGATTATCGAACTTGGTATGTAGATGCATCATGGAAAGGCGATGTATCATGTACCAAAATTAGGTCACTGTGACCTTGACTTCGACCTTTGATCTCTATGATAGTAAAACCTTGTGCATCTTCGTGTCCGGAACAGAACTATTGTACCGTAGCACCTAGGATGATCAAACTTGGTATGTGGATGCATCATGGGAAGGCGATGTGTCATGTACCAAATTTAGGTCACTGTGACCTTGACTTCGACGTTTAACCTCTATGATAGTAAAACCTTGTGCATCTTCATATCCGGAACAGAGCTTTTGTACCGTAGCACCTAGGATTTTCAAACTTCGTATATGCATCTATCATGGGAAGGCAATGTTTCATGTATCAAATTTAGGTCAATGTGACCTTGACTTTGACCTTTGACCTCTATGATTTGAGGGGTACCCATTTTGTGTAAATAACTCCTCTTACAGCTTTTAACCAAGATGTCTGAAACTTTGCATGATGTTTCCTTATGCATTGAACATGTGCACCTCCTATTTTGGTTGGATTATATTATTTTTTACAGATTTTACGGGTAGTTGAACTTAGTCATTTTTCAACAATATTCAATATGAGGGGTACTCATTTTGTGTAATCAACTCCTCATACAGCTTTTAACCAAGAAGTCTGAAACTTTGCAGGATGTTTCTATATACATTGAACATATGCACCTCCTATTTTGGTTGGATTATATTATTTTTTAGATTTTATGGGTAGTTTAACTTAGTCATTTTTCAACAATATTCCATATGAGGGGTACCCATTTTGGGTAATCAACTCCTCTTACAGCTTTTAACAAACAAGTCTGAAACTTTACAGGATGTTTATATACACATTGAACGTATGCACCTCCTTTTTGGCTGGTTTATATAGTTACTTAATTATATATGATCCAATTTTTTTAAAACTATGCATAGATATTGAGCATCATAAGAACATGTGCACCAGCCATTATCGGTTTCATTACATGTATTTTGCCGAATTATTAACATTTCCATACACAGAATACATACAATTTGTCCCCAGATCAAAAGTTGGGAGCGGGGAGAATTAGCCTCTTTCAGAGACAGGTCTAGTTTTAGAATTAGTTTCAATTGCGCTCTTAACTGTCACTTTTCAGATCCACTGCATATCTTGCCACTGCCACTGCCACTGCTTATGGAATGCATATTTGTATCATTAAGTGGCGGACCATTTCCTCATGTTGAAGAATTTATGGATCTGGTTGTGCAAACTGATGCATTTTCCCTGCAGGACCACGACCGAGTGTTGAAAGCAAAGACCAGAGATGAACAGAAATCGGCATTATTAATGATCGTGAGATCAGATAGAGAAAAACAGGAAACATTTTGTAACATACTAAGTTTGTATCACAGAAGATATTCAGCAATAAATGGATTTGGTAACTTTACACTTTCTAATTATATATTATACCAGTTTTAGATTTTGAATATGTATTCATGACTGACTAAAGACACATCCCTAATCAAACAAGAGATAATTAAAAAAAATGATATAGGAAAAATTTGTTTCTCTTTTATTCCTGTATCTCCTGTTTTTGTTCGTTTTAATGTACCATAATCTGGAACGTTGCAAACTAAAACTGGTGTTTAAAACCACAGGAAATACTAATAAATTTATTTTCTTAATCCTTTACTATTTCACGTTTATCAGTTTATTTCTTTTTGCGCTATTTTAAAAGACAATAACTTTGCACATATTAATGTATCGTTCAGACAACTTTGGCAGTTACTGCATTGTTTCATAAACGACGCTCCAACTATATATGATAATACCTTAGCTGGTATCTACAGGGTGTTGTAGAAGATATAGCCAAAATTTTAATCTAACTTCGCGCTTATGTATCGACATGTACTTTTATGGGTTTACGTTGTATTGATAAGGGGTTATATTTCTACTCTTAATGGCAAACTTATAGCAAATTGACACAAGGGAATTAAGGCTGGGTGTTCTCTTCACTCCTGGATAGCTGTGTGTGTGGTTTTTGAAATAGTTCATGACCCAAGAGACACATTACTATAACAACGATCAGGGCGAAGTGTTGATTAAAAGCCGAAAAATGCTAATGCTAGCGAATCCTTTTCTCTTTAGGCATACAATTAGTTCAGAACATAATATTTGCTAGATACATAACTATATCTTAATAACATTTTAATACAATTACAAATATGTATGAACATACTGCCAAATAAAAATTGTAGCTTAAAATTGTAAGCAATTTTACGGAAAAACATTTCCACATTTATATGTGACGAACAGAAACACCGACAGACAGAACAGCTGGCACTCCGGTATGCGCAGAAACATTCGTTTCGAGACAAAATATATATCCAGGATTGTCCTGGAAAACTTACATGGCAACTTACCAAATATTATTTAAATGGAGTAGAGTAGAGTAAAACACTCCATATGGTGAGTGTATTTTATATCAATTCTAAAAGTGTTTAGATATTACTAATAGAGTAAATAGAATAATATTTCCATATGTATTATCTATTTGACATTTTATTATTATTTGTTGATTTATTGATTCTTTTCCATATTGTAGCGCCACAAAAATGTCGTCCAGTTTTTGGAGAATGGATCGGTAATATTTCTTTATTATTTCATTTATTAATGAGCTTTAAAAATCTTTAGTTCTGTTGCAAATCTCACCATGTCGAAACGAAACTCTGTGTGTGTGTGTGTTTGTGTGAAATCAGTTCATGTCCCAAGAGACGCATTAATAACACAACGATTACGAAGAAGTGTTGATTAAAGGCTGTTAGGGTGCTTATGCTGTTGAATCATTTTATCTTCAGGCATATATTTAGTTCAGAACATTATATTTGCTAGATATATAACTACATCTTAAAAACATTTTAATACAATTACAAATATGTATGGACATACTGCAAAATAAAAGTTGTAGCTTAAAATTGTAAGCAAATTTACGGAAAATCATTTCCACATTTATATGTGACGAACAGAAACCTCGACAGACAGATAAGTGGATAAGGCTCGTGTGAATGTCAAGGATTTTCTTTCGTTTGCCACAAGATTTTACTCGTATCTTGCCTAAGCCAGTAACCTAACGTAGTAAAACCTTAAAGCATGTTCTTGTCATGAACCAAGAGGTCTAGGAGCTGCATATATAGCAATAAGACAGAAAGTTCTACCATGGTAACGAAGCTGGTTTATCTTGGCCCACATTCAAGGTCGCAGTGAATGAAAGTAGTAAAACCTTATGAACCTAAAGGCCAAGGGAATTGAAAATTCATATACAGTATCAGAACACGAAGTTTGCAAAGCTTCGTTTCACAGTGATCTTTTATAAACATACTTTGGCTTTGAAACAAAATGCCCAGATCCTTGAATGGTCATAGAAGATTGAAATCTACTACTTAACGTTTGTGAAGCTGGTTGAGATTCATCTATATTCAAGGATACTGTAACGTTAAGTAATAAAACCCTGTCATGAAATAAAATGCAAATAGTCTTGAAACGTCATACATATGAACAGGACATGTGATTCTTACTACGTTTACAAAGCTGGTTGACCTTGACCTATTTTCATGGTATTAAAACCTTAAGATATCTTTTTGTCACAAAATGTCTAGACGCTTACAATTGGTTTAGAAAGCAGATAGTTGACATATATATACTTGTAGGTCAAAATGATCTAAAATAGCAACATTTAAAACAACGTTTTGTAATGATCCAAATTATTGCCTTATTGCTTGAAACTTCATATATAATATCAGGTCATTAAGCTCTACTAATTTTGCCAAGCTTGTTGACCTTGACCAATATTCAAGCTCGCAGTGATCTAAATTGGTACAACCTTAAAACAGCTCACTGCCACATTTAAATCCATATAGAACGTTATAACATGGACTGACAAAGTTTTCGAAGATGTTTGACCTTGACAATTAAGGCCAGTTTAACTTGATTTCAATGTATCATGTCAATGAATGACATGAACCTTTCACTTGCCCTCATAATTTGAAACATTAAAATTACCTACATGTTTATGGAGCAATAATATTACAACTAAAACAAAAACAGCGAAATAACCTAAACCACCGAATACCCGATGCAATTCAAGTAACTCATTAAAAAGCAAGACAAGAAAAGCATATTTTGGAACCTATATTAATTTAAGTCCGACACGGATGTCAATGTAATTGTGGTTAGAAGGGCACCAACTATTTGATTTCTTTCACAGTTAGTAGTATAAAACTAACCAAATGACGATCAAGTGATTTTTATTGTATTTTAAGGTAGAGTCGAATATTTCACTGATGGTTCAGAGTTGTTAATGGACGTAGACCAGGGTGAGTTATCTTACGTATCCTTTATAACTATTGTAAACGTTCTTGTGAGTTTTATAATGTTGTTATAAGTAATTAAACCTAAAATTGAAAGACTATTTTTCTATTGGCATCTTTCCGTTTCAATGCAGCAATATACCTGCTTATCCTGCTTATGGTGTATTTGTTTCCCAATTAATACGCTATGGTAGAGCTTGTTCCCACTACAGGGATTTTGTGCAACGATGCAGGCTGCTTGTAAATAAATGGTTGATTCGGATATATTGCAAATCAATGCTTTCAAGGCCCTCAAAGTGTATTATAGCCGTCATCACAGTATTTCTGATAAGTTTGATGTTTCTGTGTCCAAGATTACCCTGGATATATTTGACGTCCTAAAGTTCCATTTTCTTTTCACACAATTTTGATAACACACGTGGCGGGTGTAGCTAGCTAAACAGGAGGTGCTTACCCTTCCGGAGCACCTGGCCTCACTTCCCTGGTGGAAGTTTACGTGTCTAACGTAACTTGACAGTTCCAAAGTTTTTACTTTGCTTCTGGATTGTGATTTGAAAATGAATTAGTATGTTTGTTTTTATTAAATCGTTTACACATTATTTGTATATGTAACTTCCCTTTCAACACACATATATGTTGCTGATTGTGCACTTGGATGATTACAATTATGCATATATTTGCAATTGCAATATCGGTACTAATTTCAAAATTTGTCATTTTACAGTAAAAAAATTATAAGTAAATGTTTTCAGTTAACTGTTGACAACGTTTACTTTCTATTAATATGATTGTCTTTTGGCAGATGAATCAACATATTCCAAGTTATATATCAGAACATCCATCATACCAGATCCAGCAGAAGAATGGAACTACAAGTTGATTACTGATGACATAATGGACGAACTTGCTAAGGAATTCGAAAATAAGTTAAAGATATGTGGTTCATCCAAAGGAAGTGTCATCATAGAATTGGAAGCACAATCACCAGAATCATTAGAGTATTTCAGACAGGCGTATCTGAATGGAACAATAACTAAAACTATAAGTAGGTTGATTGGTCTTACCGGAAAACATAATCTTGCAGCAGGCAGTTGTTATGTGGAAGTACAAATTGGATATACCAAAAACAGAGGTTTGTATAAATCTGGATAAATGGAATTTATCATGGGTATTCATGTAGGATACGAAACGCTCACCCAAGGGTTTGACCATTTCATTCAGAGACGAGGCTTGACAGAAATATTTAAGCCCGATGGTAGATTTCCTTATCCTACATAGATAAACTAATGATTGATTCTTTTTCTTGCCTTTTGATGACAATTTTTGGCTTCAAGTATCAGTTACATTGACGCCATCTTTGTAAATCTAATCAAAAACAAACATACTAATCCATGTATGAATCACAATCCAGAAGTAAGAAAGTTGAAAATATAATGAGAAGCGATTTTTCACTTATTAAATTGATAAAATATTGCAGAAACAAATTGGAGGAAACACTCATAAATTTAAAATTGCCAAGTGTTTTCAATATGGAGATAAACAGGAGGCGCATACCTTTCTGGAGCTCGCGATTTCACGTCCCTAAAGCAAGTTCATGTGTTTAATTTAAATTGGTGAATTTTAAAGTTTTAACTTTTCTTTCGGATTTGACAATGGATTGGCATGTTTGTGCCTCATATCTGTACGATAAGAGGTTTAGTATAGATTATAACACTAATGTCTGAAACTTTTTTACTTTTAAATTTTAGAAAAGAGAAAACATCTACAATTAGTTCCACATGTACAGCTTTTAAACCGCAATCACTACTTTATATTGGAAGAGCTTGACCCATATCCAGTGCTACAAGCTATGAATCGACAGGGGTTGTTGACGGAAAACCAGGTTAAGTGGATTCTAGAAAAACAACCTCGTGACAGAAAAACTGCAGTGAAGGAATTAATAAACATAATAAAATGGATGGACCAGTCGGCGTTCGACACCTTTACAGCAACATTACAAGAAGGTTCACAGTCCTATATATATGAACACATGATGAAAAATCAACAAGACCATGGTAAGTATAATAATATAACTAGAGGCAATAAATATTTTGCTATATTTGACGTTTGAATTATTCATAAATATGTGTTAGCAATAATAAAGTACAACAAAATGCATTGAATAGTATTTCGTTTTAGCATAATCTGAGATGTTATTGGAATTACGAATACTACTATACCTAATTTCATTTTAAACAATGAAGGTGTTCTGTTAATTTCTCCGAATGACAACAAAAATATTTGAATTCAGCATAGGTTTATTTTAAACTTTTATCCAAACATGCCTGTAAAATGGTTGATCTTTTAAAAATGCGCCTACGCTTATAGTATGATTTACAGTTGATTCTAGTTTTAAGTTGTCTATTTTTATGCAAAACTATTAATGATAATATAATATTAAAAACCAAAGTAAAACAAAAACTCCCTATTCACATATTGCACTCGTTTTTGAAATCTTATAAATCAGTTTCCAAATAGCTTATTTGTTGGATAGCACTGTCATTGACCGCAATCTTCACAATAAGTTTATTTGTTTCGCAAATGGATGAGGTAGCTTGCTTTACATATGGCACTTACTATTCCGGAAAACCCGGTCTCACTTCTCTGGTAGAGGTTCACAATGGTCAGGCTAATATTGTAGATTATTTGTTTAAGGAATTGTGATTTGGACATTGATTAGTATGTTGGTTTTTGTACGGTGTTCACGACAGTGAAAGCGTACATTGTTTTCGCTTTCTCTAAAATCGGGTTTCTTTACTATGAAATAGTATGAAATATTACGCATCGGAAATAGTGCACCTGGTAAATGAACTTAAAGGGAATATATCTGTTTTATCATGAGTAATGTATTGGTTACATATGCACATTTGGAATACATTTTGGAATATATTTCGGAATCTTGTACCATATTGCGGCGGGATGCATCCAAAAATTTGTGCAGTCTGGCGAACTAATCTCGTAGAATACAATAAAACGTAGTTCGGAAAGATTGCGTCCTACGATGTAAAATCATAACTTTTTATGAAATAAACAATAATGCCAGGAGAATTTAACAAATTATTTTTAAAATCTGCTGTAATTTAAATTTATTTTGAAGGGTATAATAACGTATTTTAGTGTTGGGGTTCTGTCACATTTTAAAACTGATTTATTGATTATATTTCACTTCCGTAAAAGGGAAATTAAACCGTACATTGTCGTGTGCAAACTGAGCCCATTGGATACAAATACTTTACCGATTTCGAAGTAAAATTAACACGAAACAGAAATATAGTGATAACCAGCAATTTATTAAAACCAGACTTAACAGCAAATGTACCAGGTACATACACACGCAAGAATGAACCCCCTTATAGCGACGGACGGGTTTGCAAAAACTCTAATTTCTCTCTATCCAAAATCGGACAAACAACGATCAGTCGTCTTTTTCATATATTTATGGAATTATTATTTTCTGCCGTTTTAGCTCACCTGAGCCATAGGCTCGGATGAGCGATTGCTATCTATCTTCGTCCGTCGTTCTTCGTGCGTCGTCCGTCATGTGTAAACTGTTCACATTTAAATCAACTCCTCCAAAACTACAAAGCCAAATTGAATGATATTTGACATTAATGATGTCTGGGTCAGATGCTTTCAGACTTGCACAAATTAAAGGATTATGTCCCCTTGGGGCCACATAAAGGGGGGAATTGTGAAAATCTTTAAAAATCATCTCGTACAAGAGATGTAGCTTAGATATTTTAAGTGAAACATACTTAGGGCACCTAGTTTTAGATTTGCACAAATCGTAACTGTGGTGGTCAAAATGGGGAAATGGCAAGGCAACTTTAGGGGGAAATTGCTAAAATTAATGTATTTGTCAATATATCTAAAAAACTAATATGAAAATAGGCATTGCCTATCCCGGGAAATGTCCAAATTTATTATCGGGTTATTGTGTACACAAACACACACACCCAAAAAAGGGATGACACACATTGTTTTGTCTTACCCTTACCAAATAAGAGTGAGACTGACTATAGTTAACTACCGCCGAGTTCTTCCTTCATCTTTCAATCATGTTCTGTCACACAGGACTGAGTTTTGGTATGATCTTTCCAGGGACACAAAAGGCTATTCAATTACCCAATATAGTGAGTATACTAATCCATACCACAACATTCTCACGTTGTAATGTATTCTCATCTTGAGTCACCTTTTACCATACCATGTGAATAATTTAATCTACTGATTTATGGATTGCATAAATAATTACTCCTGTTTCTTAAAACAAGATGTGTATCATATCACAGTTCAAGATTGCCCCATTCAATTAATGGAGCAGTTATACCAATGAAAAACAAACATACTAATCCATGTCCAAATCACAATCCAGGAGTAAAGTAAAAAAACTTTGAAACTGACAAGTTAGGTTAAACACGCGAACTTCCACCAAGGAAGCGAGACCGAGTTTTCTGGAAGGGTAAGCACCTTCTGTTTGCTAGCTACACCGGCCACGTGTGTAATCAATATTAAGTGAAGGGAACAAGGAACTAAAACACGCGTGTAATCAATATTAAGTGAAGGGAGCAAGGCACTAACATTCACAGGTCAATATTGGACATAGAGACATCAAACGTCAACAATAGTGATGATGGTCATAAAACTTTTTGCCCCAGGGCCTGATAAGCCTAGGCTTGCAATATCCCTTGTTCAACAATCAGTGGTATAGCATCCTCCTGCAGAAAGGAAGGTTTTTGGTTCCAACCTGACTTGTGTTATACATGACAATACTTTAAAATTTGAGTTACTGCTTCCTCATTTTGCAAGCCACATTTGGCTTAGAGGATAGACTATCTACTGGTTATAGAATATTAATTGGGAGTGGAATGCTTGTCTGTGGCGTGCTGAATCTGTGAGGAAGCACCTTTAACGCACAACCCGGTATGAGGGTAAGCTCCCTCTTTCACCTTCAACATTCACATGCATATAGTACCATGATGAGAATTTTCTAAAGCACAGACCATTGCAAGTAACAAATGATATGATTAAAACTTGACAGGCTTGTACCGAAATAATGTTAATTTTAGCCCAGCCCCTTTAAGTTTCACTGCATGAAGAGCCTCAGCCCGGGAGAGTTGAAAATGCTTTTTCACTTATATCGAGACGGTTAATTCTAGGATGGTGGGTTGGAGTTTTTTTTACCCCAGACAAGATTATTCATTATTCACCTAAATTAAAATGGAACATTCTGGGATGATATACTAGAAAAATGTTGCTTTAAGATTTATATTGAGATGGTCACTTCTGTGGGTGGTGGAGTGGAAATTGGCATTAATCACTTATACCAACTTTTTTTCGAGAACTAAGTCTGGAATATTGAAGAAGGTAATGTTGATTTTACCCTAGTTAAATTTTTTATATTCATTCCGAGAACTGTAAATTATTGGAATCCCCTACCAGTAGTTCAGTCGCCATTCCTGGAGGTTTTCAAGGATTCAATTCAGACCTTACCTAAGTGGATCTCAACTAAATTCAGCTGCTAAACTCAACATGAATGTTTTATTATTGTTATTTTCATCACAACTTTTTGGGACAGCGGTCCATCTCATTACACAACATGTACAGTTTCCTCATCAGTTATGTCCAAGTTAGATTTTTGATGCGTGCAGTCATTGTAGTTGAAGCCAGTTCTAGTCAGCACCTTAAAGTCAAACTGGTCCAGCCACAGGGCTCGGGAAATATTATTTTAGTTTATATTGGTGTCAACATCGTTTTATTTTGTTGTTTTATGGAGAATAGTACGATCTTGACACCAATATAAACTAAAATAATATTCCCCGAGCCCCTGTGGTCCAGCTCGATCAGCTGATCATGATATCCATGTCACATGTCATAAATTCGGAATTAATGTCAATAAATTTTATCTGTATTTTCATAAAAGTGATTATTGGGACGATCTGTTAATTAATTCTTTCGAAAGGCGCATTTTATTATTTTTCTTAAAAATCGATCATTTGTGACAACGTCTTTCCCGTCCTGGCGAACGCCATTTTTGTTTACACTGCATTCAGCGAGGGTGACATATGCACTCAAAATTTCCATTCAGTTAAGTAATAATATGTGAAAAAGTGTTACCGTAGAAGTCACATACTGTGGTTATGATAACCTCGTAATAGGTTTGTGTCAGGTAACTATGGTTATCAATTTATCTAACTTGAAATCGGCAAATTTTGTATCTTCCCGCATTGTATACTGTGTGGTGATCATGGTTGATGCACGTGGGAAAGCCGGTCGCTGATTGGCTTACAGTGGTTATCGATCTGAATTGAACTTTGACCCAATCAAAAGAAATCACGTCATCGCGAATCTTGAAACGAAACAGCCAGAATGGCGAAAGAAACGTAAATATTTGGTATTCGATTGACCTGTTCAAATTATTACTTGTTTCAATGAATTATTTTCACGATAATCGTTTTTTGGTTTTATTTCTGATGTACGAGACGGGCGAGATTTCCCCCATATGCAGCTCACTTCCTGTCGATTTGACCCCTTCAATGGCCTTAAGATAAGTGTTGCACGCGCGGCGTCAAATGATTTGGACGTACGGTCTATGGAATTTTTCCACAATTTTCTATGACGTCATAATACATACGTGTTACCTATAGACGGGAAATTCCCGGCGCTTCGCGCCAGGACATTTCCCGTATAAACTTTTTGTATAGGCATGTATATTGGAATATTGCAGGTATTGGCCTAACATAAATGAAGGCCATAGGTACAAAGGTCAAAGTCAAAGACGCGAGCGAATACTTAAATAGTTAATTATCTCAAAAACTATAAACTTTTTGTATAGGCATGTATACTAGAATATTATAGGCATTTGTACAACGATCATTTTGATATGAATGAAGGTCATAGGTTCAAAGGTCAAGGTCATAGACGCGAACGAATACTTAAATGGTTAATGATCTCAAGAACTATAAACGTTTTGTATAGGCATCTATATATGAATATTGTAGCCATTTATACAAAGACCATTTTGACATATGAATGAAGGTCAAAGATGGAAACGAATATTGAAATGTTTAATTATCTGAAAAACTATAAACTTTTATGTTAAGGCATGTATATTGGAATATTGTAGACATTTGCACAACGATAATTTTGATATTTGAATGTAGGTAATAGGTTCAAAGGTCAAGGTCATAGACGCGAACGAATAGTTAAATGGTTAATTATCTCAATAACTATAAACTTTTTGCATAGGCATGCATATTGGAATAGTGTTGACCTTCAAAAAAATTTCTCGCAAAGCGATTGGTTAACTTGCCGGGGTACATAAAACTATGTTCGGAGATCTGACGGGGTACATGAACGCACGCGCCGTTTAACGGTAAAAGGGAAGTAACTCGTATATCGCTGATGTCTAGTTACGGTAAACAAACATGGCGACAACATAAGCAAGTCACAAAAAACGAAATGGAAGTTAAAATTATCCAACTGGTAACGCTTTGAAAGGTGACAAAACGTTTGGCAGGTTACACGGCCCGCTGTACCCCGACGAAAATGAATGTACCCTTCGCCTGCGGCTCAGGGTACATAAATCTTTGACGGGGTACATGGGGCCGTGTAACCTGCCAAAGCCCTATTTAACCTATATTGTAGGTATTGGCCTATCGGTCATTTTGATATTTTAATGAAGGTCATAGGTTCAAAGGTCAAGGTCATAGACACGAACGAATACTTAAATGGTTAACCATCTCAAAAACTAAAAACCTCTTATATAGGAATGTATATTAGAATATTGTAGGTATTGGCCTAATGAACATCTTGATATATAGAAGTTTTAGCTGTTTATAAAAAATAATTATTATGATTAATTTGCAAAATTCCTTGCATATAATTGGCCCTTACTGTTGAAAATTTTGACATTCTCTTATTAATGTCATTGACCATTGAACCTCTGCATGAGATATGTACTCAGCCTCAGGTGAGCGTTTAGGCCCATGGGCCTCTATTGTGAAAACACGGTTTGGTACATTGTTTCTTTTTCAAAAACACCATCCGTCGGACTTTGCATCGAACGATTCCCCACCGGGGATTTTCTGTTATATTCATAGTCTTGCCCCAACGCCATATTCCCAGCAGCACGGCAGTGCCATGTTTCTTTTTTACTTTGCTTTTTTTATTGTCATTAGAACGAATTGGTATGTTTTTGTTTAATTTAATGTAATTTTTCTATAATGACAAAATATTGCATTTATAATTAAAAAGGAAAGAAACAAATAGCAGTAAAATCATTTCCCATCGAACTTCGTAATATGTGGCGATTTTTCAGTATGAAATTTATACGGTGGCCCTATCACTTGAATAAAATTAAAAAGTGGTCATATTGATTCAAAAATTCCAAAGCAAGTAAAAAAAAACTAGAAGTTGGCGAAGTTAGACACGTAAACTTCCACAAGGATGTGAAATCGTGTGCTCCGTTAAGTCCTTCATTTTTGTACAGCGTTCACGATAGTGAACGCGTGTACTATGCTATCGC
Organism: Anadara kagoshimensis; assembly: GCA_021292105.1. Lineage (NCBI taxonomy): Eukaryota > Metazoa > Mollusca > Bivalvia > Arcoida > Arcidae > Anadara > Anadara kagoshimensis. Next base: position 42,898,558 of record CM037872.1, on the reverse strand, counting down.
TTTCTTCCAAGATATCGAGCTTCTTTGCTATGAAATTATAAGATATGAGTACACCTGGAAATAGTGCGCCTGGTAAATGAGCATGAAAGAAGTATATCTGTTTTATCGTGAGATATGTATTCTGAGACAGGTAATGCATTTGGTTACATATGCACATTTGGAATAAATTTTCGGAATACATTTCGAAATCTATTAAAATATTGCGACGGGATGCATCTAATAATTTCTGCAATTTGGCGAACTGATCTCATGTTTACAATAAAAAGTAGTTCGAGAAGTTTGCGTCCTACGATGTAAAATCATAACTTTTTATGAAATGAACAGCAACGGCAGGTTGTTTAATTAATTCTATATGAAATCTACGGAAATTTAAATTTATTTTGAAGGTTATGATAACGTATTTTGATGTTGAGGCAATTGTGTCATATTTTAAAACTGTTTATCGATTAGATTTTACTTTCGTGAAAGGGAGATAATTCGTACAGTTTTGTGTGCAAATTTTAAATACAGTCGTTTTACCAGTTCCGAACAGGGTTTCATATAAGCGCTGCTGCAGACGTCATCCACAAGCAGAGGAAATAAAATTTATGTGGTGTAATAATACAAATTTTACTGATTCCAAAATATCGCCACCTGTCCTCAAAAACACGTGGTAGTATGTTTTCTTGAAAAAAGCATTTCCGTGATCACGATTTGTTTACATCGTTAAACTAGGTCACCAACAATCTGTCGACCTGTCCTGCACATACATTTAGGAAGCAGGGCCCCACAAATCGCCAAAATCGGCTAAAAATCACCGAATTGGCAAATAATACGCCGAATTGAAATTCGGTCATTCGGTTTTTTCCCCCTATAAACCTTCTAAATTTTGTCTTGTTAATTAAGATTAGTTCACGATCGAGAAATCACACAAGACTTTAAGATGAAGCCACGTGTCCCATAGGTGTACAATCGGTGTGCTTATTAATTAATCATTGCCTGTGAATAATAAGCACCAGAGTTAATCCTCTAATCACTTAATTATTACCGAGACCACGTGTGTTCAACAAACTGTGTAAACAAAATACCTTACGAGGCCTCAGGTTTATTTATGCCTTGTTTCATGTTTTAAGGAGATGATTCAAACAGCGAGGTGAAACAAAAGAGCTGAAAAGAATACCAAATTAGGCATTTGAATATTAATTGGCTGTTATTCGAATCCTATTTGAATATTTGGCACAAAAAAGAAAATCTCCATCTGTTCTGGAACAGAGCTACTGTAGGCAAACGATGTGTATTGCACAAGGCAGATGAACAAAATTACCTTATTATATATTCCTTATTCATAGGAATGCTGTATGACGATAATTAAATCATGATCTCTTTAATATTCTTCTAAATAAACCCAGATTTTAATGATTAAGACCTTGTAAGCAGTAAAACATGTGACAGCCATATTTTTTTTTACTTTAACCCGACAAATAGTCGTTATCCACTCTGCTTTAAATAAACATGTATTAAAGGGACATAATCATGATAGTGACAGAAAGTAAACAAAGCACATGGCTGTAGTCTTTCCCGACTTTGTGGTGACTGTTGGGATGAATAACGTTTTTTATGAATAAAATGAAGAAAGAAAGGAAGCATCTGAAAGTAGATTTTTGCTGTGTTAAACATTCCAGACGAAATGTAAGCTCCACCAAAAAGCTCTATAAACCAATGAAGAAGGGGGGGGGGGGGGGGGTTATGAATGAGTTTTTTTTTTTTTTTTTTTTTTTTAGCGGTGATTTTTACCGCCGAATGACCTTATCGGCGTTTGTGGGGCCCTGTTAGGAAGCGGTTGAAGTTTATATTATTTAAACAATTAATGCCCATACATTCAAGTAGAAGCAAATTTAGAAAGTTGTTTTGCGATTCCTTTAATTGAACGGGATTGAAATTTTAGATTATTCGGTAGTAAAAATTCGGAACTGGTAAAACAACTGTACTTCACCATTAACATGAAACGGGAATATTGTGAGTGATAATCAGCAGTTAATTAAAACCAAGATTAACGGCAAATGATCCAGTTACATACAACCGCTAGAATGTACCCCCTCATAGCGACGGTAGGATCTGCAAAACTCTACTTTCTCTCTATCCGAAATAACACAACGATCGGGTACAACTTTTTTAAATTTTAATTACCGATTGTCTTTTTCATATATTTATGAAATTATTATTTTCTACCATTTAATTCAGCAATACATAGTTTGGTACATTGTTTCCTTTTCCAAAAAAAAAAAACCATCCGTTGGACTATGCATAGATCGAACCCCCACCCCCCCCCCCCGAATTTTCGGTTATATTCTGTCTTGCCACAACACAATTTTCCCAACTACGCTGTACAACAGCACGACAGTGCTATGTTTAATTTTGTTTGCACACGCGGCGGGTTAAGCTAGCTAAACAGAAGGTGCTTCTCCTTCCAAAGCATCCGGCCGTACTTCTCTACTGGAAGTCAAAGTATTTACTTTACTTTGGGATTGTTTTGTACGTTTGTTTTTGACTTATCAATATTTAATAACGACCATATAACTTTTTGTCACGGGGTTTAAAGTATCCAAAGCACCAAATTTGCATGAGGAAATACCTTTTTTTAGAATTTATAGATTTAAAGTTTAAAATTTTAAACTAACAAGACATTTAGACAGTAGAAATTTTCTGACAATACAAAAGCATTGGCTAATGAGTTTATAATATCCTCGGGATGTTTAGTTCAACGGTAAAAATACCGAGTCAGTGGTTTGAATAACGTATTTTCTCACACATGAGACATGGAAATCATGCGATTTTACCCATTTGAGATCCTAGCGATAAGATCACTGGTTTCAGCCAACAGCTAATGCTCGTACTGGACAGGAAAATATTCATCCTCGTTTGAGTTATCTCTGCCTTACACTGTTGCGGGTGTAAGATTCTATTAATACCAGTGTTAATTTTAAAATGATTTTGTTTAAAGTGATGTTTGTTTCCATTTTTTTTTTGTTTTTTTATTTCTTTAAGCGGTGCTGAGAAAAATCATTACGGATAATCTTAATGTGATTGCCGAAGAAATGCCTGAACGAATACTTCGGAATTTAGTCCCTAAATGGTTGAGCATGTTTCCTGCCAGAGGTCTTTCACATGTTTCTGACTTGAATGAAACAAAGTCTTTTATTAATGATTTCATTATTTACAATAAAGAGGACAGTACTTTTGCCATTGCGGACGCTATATATGCTTCCGGATTAGGACATTTGCTGAAAGAAGGTAAGTATATAGATTACTGATTACTTTATTGTTAACAATCACAAAACTAATCACCTGCTAGATAAGAATTAAATGAAATCAAACACATACATACCAGTCTATTTTCAAATCACAAAGTCAGTCTTTGAAAACAGAAAAATAAGTTAATTACATCAACTTCCAACAGGGGAGTGATGCCAGGTCCAAATCAGAAACTCAAACGGAGTCAATTTTTTAAACTGGTTAACTAAGTGTAACACGTTAACTTTAGGTGGTGAGACCGGGTGCTACGGAAGGTAAGAATCTCTTGTCTAGCTAGCTAAACCCGCCAAACTGATGTGAAATAAAAATTCAGAATCAAATAGTGGAACTACATGTATTTGTTGTCAAATATTTTCATGGTTATTTTGGACAATCGCAGTATTGAGATTAACAACCGTAATGGTGTTTGAGGGCCTTGTTGACATATGCTTTCAATATCCCTAATGCAAACTTGTGTCGTTATATTCTTATATTTGTTACAAGATGTAGCATTCCGTTGTAAATGTGAAAGAAATACGACGATACGTCAAACAAAATAGAAGCAGAGTGAAATTGCTACATGGAATGTAAACGAGGTAACTAATGAGAATGGTTTGTGAACTTGATGAAAAATTGGTATCTAGTTGTTTAGATATTTGTTAATGACTAGAACTCTTGAGAACCGCAGCAACTTGTACATTGGTCACACATGTCTCACACAACCGCCAGGTGTGTAATCAAAATTTAGAATGAAAGGGACTTAAAATACACCCAGAGTAATTTTGGATATAGAGACATCATAATTTAATATAAACAACATTGTGATGGCGGCCGGCTAACTTTGGTACTGACCCTTCCGAATCACCGGGCCTTATTTTTCTAGTGGATGTTTTACGTGTTTTACCTTATTTGTCTTATTTGTTTATTTATATTGTCAGAAGTGCAAGAAAAGTTAGAGATGGAACAAAAGAAAAAGTATGCAATTTATGAAAAGGCAAGTATCTCAAAAGATCTCGAAGTGTCTTTATGCTACCTCAATATATTTAATTTGTTCCTTAATATGTTTCTCCCAATTTTTGTTTCATGTTTAAGTAGCATTTGCTGCTATATTTTTTCATCTGTTCTTTTATTACTGTGTTTTTTAAGGATATTTAAAGGAGATAACTTAAAGTTTTATACAACAGCTTTTGAAATATGTTTTATAGAACACATCAAAGACCAAAACAAGTCAAACACGTGTTCAAATCAAAACAAAAACGTGTATACTAATCCATGTTCAAACCACGATCACAAAGCAGACAGAAAACTTTTTAAGTATGATATTTCTACGGTTGTACGGTTCTACTACTAATGGTACTTAACCAGGATGATACCAGATAGTGACTTTATAAATTTGCATCACAATTCTAGAGCAATCGCTTTGAAATCAATAGCAAACATACCAATCTATGTCAAAATCAAAATCCAGAAACAGAGTAAAATCTTTGACACTAACAAAATAGGTAAAACACTTGAACTTCCTACAGGGAAATGAGGTCGAGTGCTCCAGAAGGGTAAGCTCCTCATGATTAGCTAGCTACACCTGCCACGCGTGTAACATGGAAACATAGGACGTCAAATATACTCAAGGCAATCCTGGACTCGGAAACACCAAACTTATCAACAATACTGTGATGACGGTCATAAAACTTTTTAGGGCCTTGATAAGCCTAGGCTTGCAATATCCCTGAGTAAACAATTTATTTGTAAGCATTTTGCTCCGTGGTACAAAGTTCCCGTAGTGGGAACAAGCTCTACAAAAGCGTAATAATTAGGAAACCAATACACCATAAGCAAGAGAAGCGGGTTTATTGATGCATAGAAAAAGAAAGTTCACAATACAAAAATTGCGTTTGTCATAAAGCTTCAAATATAGCCTTTCTTGGGTGTCATAATTGAGGAATAAATCTAATTATGAAGCAGAGGCGTCAGTTGTTATTTAATTTCAAGCTACCTAGGATAGATGTTAACACATAATGTTAAGAGACAGAACGTCATCTACTAGTATATATCTGTATGTGGAGTTGAATGATTTGGCGACAGTCTTCTCTCCAGATTTCACATTGTTCTGCATAAATCTGCTTTATAAGAATAAAGATTCCAATGAGCAAGCAATGGTGCACAGTTTGTACCAACTGGATAAGTATATAACTAAATATAACAATTATTTTGTCTATCAAAAACTCTAACATCTTGTCGATGGTATCGTCAGTATTTTTTGTTTGGAATCCGTAAGATGTTTAACATAACCAGAATCCCTGTTCAGCACTTAACATTTGTATCTTGTCTTACCGTTTTTGAAAAAGAATGATAAGGTAAAACACGAGACTTCCGCAAGAGAAGTGAGTTCGGGTGCTGCGGAAGGGTAAACATCTCCTGTTTACAGTGAGATATTATGGCAAATTGATAGCAACTGCCAATAGCATATCTTAACACGACTAGATATTTCAATAGAAGTACTGTATATCAGAGGTCTTTAAATAAGGTTTTCAATCCATTCGTATTTTCCCTCGTGATATTTAGTTGCTGATGTTCTATAACCTTGACATTTACAAAATTGTCTTTATGTTCTTTGATCTAACCTTGGCAGTTGTGTCACAAATGTTTCTTGTAATCGCTAATTTTATGTTCTGCTAGTTATGTCCAATTCAATTATTTGAATACTGCATAAGTAAAGATATTAACTGCGATGTTTTGATCGCGATTTCAGAGTATACATATCTGATAAAAAATTTAACATTGTATATATTCTACTTTACACCATTTTGGGTGTTTAATTGTTTTATTCGAATTATAAATATTTGCTTTCCGTAGGTGTTTGAAGAGTTTTTACGGGAGGCTGCGACCAAGAGATTAAGTGGTGATTTACCAAGATGTTTATCAATAGAACATAAAGATGGCAAAATATACCTCAAGCTGGATCCAGAGGAGGACATCCATAAATTTAACACCTTCATGGAATATTGCAAAAGTAAACAGTTTTTACATGACGTGGAAAACTTGGTCTTTGATAAAGGAGAGCAGCGTAGCTTGCGTATCAAAGAATACAATGAGAGATTTGGAGTATCAATAAGAAATATTGGGGTTGAAATAGAAATTAATCAAGTAGATGTAGATGTCGCCAAATCCTGGCTGAACAAAACAGAAGGTAATTGTTGAATTCTGCATTTTTTGTTCTATTCTATTTTTCTAACATACCAATCCACGTCCACGTCAAAATCACAATCATTCCAAAGCAAAGTAAAATTAGCAGCACATATCGGCAACAATATATTTCTGACAATTCAAAAAATATTGCCTACGGAGTATGTTATATCCTTGGTGAAATTTTAACCAGCACAGATATCGGCTCAGTGGCATGAATATGATACTATACCAGTTTTAATTTTACAACACTAGGCGGTCGTATTTATAATACAAAATTATTACAAGTAAGATTCTAATCTTCATATAAACCAATTATTAATTAAAAAGTTATAGTTTTGTTTCTTGTATTTTAATTGATGTTTACTTGTATCTCATTATTGCCAACATGAATCACCATAGCATGTTAAGATAATCTAAAACAAACATACCAATGCACGTCCTTATTACAATACCAAAGCAAAGTAAAAACTTTGCAATTCAGTTTAAAAAACGAACTTCCACCAGTGAATTAAGGCCAGGTGCTACGATTGTTGAAAATTGTAAAATAGCTTTCAACATTATATTCACTACATCTTACAAATTTCCCGATCTCTTACATTTGCATGTATAGGTCTGCTGACTCATTCAAAGAACGACAAGATACGGAACCTACCTATGGCATATAAACACCTATTAAAAGACCCTCTTCTGACTCCATCGGACAAATTAGAGTTTTTAGGATGCAAAGAAAAGATGCTTTGGGTAAAGTCGTTTACAGCTAAGAAGTTAGAAGAGTTGGATGAGGAAATTGCGGATGATTTAACCCAGATTGCTATCTGTATTTACAAAGATCGTTGTGTTCCAGTGGAACAGGTTGTCTTGGATGTGGACAATGACGGGGAAGGATACATTTGTTAAGTACACAAAATTAGTCCTGAAAAGAGGTGAAAATACAAAATGCGACACTGGAAGTCTTGGTCCATAAAAATATGATCATACAAATCGAGGGGAGTTCTATAGTACCAATTCAGAAGTGAATTACTTCTTGATTATCTTGTGACAAATGAGGAATTTTTTTTGGGATCCATTGCATATAAAATTGTTCCCGTATTGTGCTGTGTTTAGATCTGCCGACTTCCTGAAGTTTTGGATGGACCAGCGGGATCCATATGATCTTTTGACAGAAATGTTACATGAAGCCATCATGATACAAAGTTTAGACCAGTATGAAATTGATGGTACAGTGATAAGCGCTCTTTACAAAGACGGATGTTTCGATGTTCCAGGTCCACTGTTAAGCATTGCTACAAAATATGTGATGAATCTCTTGATTGAGAAAGGCTTATTGAAGAAGGTAACCATACCATTTGGAGTGCATTTGAATCCAGGAGAGAAAACGCACTTTGAAGTAATTGTGTTACCATCTGCTTCTTGGAGTAATGTTCTCAAAATGTGCCAGATAGTATCGAGTATTGGTGGAGGGCAGGTTGTGATAAAACTGAATGAAAATGGTGAATTAAGGTCTTCTGTCTCCCTTTGGTCCTATCGCCTAGGACACTGCAATGTCGACAAATTCAGTTTAGAAATATCCAATCAAGCGGTGCAACCTATGGATACAGAAATTGTTGGTCAAATTTGTCAAGCTGTCTATGTAATGGACAATCTAACTGTCTTTAAACTGGTAAATGCTGGTCTTACTTCTGAAGATGTGAACAGCATCATTAGCTCCTTTGAAACGCCACGTTTACTACACTTGTGTTTAAACGGAAATACTTTGCTTGACATAAACTGGTCTATCTTGGGCTCTTTACATCGACTTGAAGTTTTGGAAATGAACGGATGCAAGCTATCTGATCATGCAATGAGCGAACTTGTGCCATGGCTATCCAAGCTTGATTTGTTAGAAGTTATTGATTTTGGCAATAATGACATTACAGCTAAGGGAGTTGCAGCATTGTGCAAACATCTGCGCAAATTAAGATACCTGAAAGCTTTAAGAATACAAAAGAATAACTTGGGTGAAGATGCCGTTTCCTATCTAGCGAATTTTCTGGCTGAACTACCGAGTATAGAGATTATTAATCTCTCAGGATGTAAATTAGGCAGTGGTGATATTGGAAAGCTTAGCAAAGTATTGGCTGATAAATGCATTCGAAAGATCAACCTCAGAGAGAACAATATTTCTCAAAGTAATCAGCTGTTTTACTTCGAAGTCTTGCATCGAGAAGTGGATATTTACAGTACTTGGATTACAGTAAAATGAGATAGGTGTACCAAAGTCAGACACCAAGTCACCACCTAAAACAGGCATTGGTGTAACAACTGAGCTAGATACCAGTATACAGTCTAGGACAGGTGTCGGGTTACAAACTAAGACAATCATAGGAAAATCCATTGATGTTAAAGCACCAGAAGCAACATCAAGTTCCGATTCAAGAATTCACTTGAAGGGAAGGAATCCCCTACTACAACGGAAGTGCCGTCTTGGATTCTAGAGGTGAGAAAATCATAGAAAATCCATTGATGTTTGAAGCACCAGAAACAACATCTAGTTCAGATTCAAGAATTCACATAGAGGAAAAGGAAGCCCCTACTACAACAAACTTGCCATCTTCTGCAAGTTCTAAAGGTGAAGTGCAGAGGATGCTATATTGATCTACTGAAGGCTAACTCAATTCCATGAATTATCTGTGTCTTTGGAATTGTGGATTGGGTTATACCAATATATTGGCTAAAAAGCATGATATCAACTTTCCTCCACAACTTGACAAGGTCTTTGTTTGCAAGATAATGAACTTGATGATGAGTTTGCAAATCATTGGTGTCTTCATGGAGAACAATGGCACTATCTGCAACATTTGAACTTGAACAACAACTCCATAAGTGCAAAGGAGTAATCACATTATTAGAAGGGTTTAGGCTGAATGTAGAGCTTGAAGAATTGTACTGAAAAGTAATAAAGTAGAAAAGAAAGAACTGTCATTGAGCTGTTTCGTATTGTAACCACACCAGAACACAAGAAAATGCAATATTCGATATATCTCGTAACGCCATCCAGAACATGATAGAGAATTCTTAACCAGGGAATGATGAGAATGTGTGACAAGAAGTCGGTCAGATATAAGGATGATGGAAAAGTAACCTGCATGAATCGGCAAGACCTTCAAGTAACGTTCTAAACCATTGCGGATAGTAACTGCTTTTTAACTATAATGTTTTGAAAATAACTTACAACAAATATGTTTATTTCTATTATTATGGTCGTTTTTGGTTTGGAAACTATAATTTATACTGGATGAAATATAAAAAGATTTGGTTTTCCGTTTACACTGTGATAATGATAAAACTTTGATACGTAGGTTGACCACGGAGTTGTCTGCGGCTACCATTGACGGGTTGTTTCTGTTTAATGAACACTAGATATTACCACATTTTATTTAACATTTTACTCGGATATAAGAAGAAAGAGCACACCAAAATGTTATATATTTTCACGTTTAATTACAGTATTGTAACAGTGGAAATCAACACCAAAATGGTTTATACGAGATATTCCCTCATGTATATGGCGGTATACTCGAATTTTTAGGCTGGAGACCAACGCCTAAATGGTTGATTTCAAATATCTCCGTATATATATATTGCAATATACTCGAATTTACGAAGAACGGTGATACAACAAAATGGTTGATACCAAATATTTCTGTATTTATATGACAGTATACTCGACTTCTAGAAAATAGAGGAAACAAAATGGTTGATACCAAATATTTTCGTATTTATATGACAGTATACTCGACTTCTATAAAGTAGGGGAAACAAAATTTGTTGATACTTGGTTTTTCCGTTTGTATATGGCGGTATACTCGACTGTTAGAAGGTAGGGGAAACAAAATTTGTTGATACCAGGTATTTCAGTATGTATATGACGGTATACTCGAATTTTAGAAGGTAGGGGAAACAAAATTTGTTGATACCAGGTATTTCAGTGTGTATGACGGTATACTTGAATTTTGAGACTGGAGATCAACGCCAAAATGGATAATACAAGATACAAGATATTTCAGTATTCATGTGACAGTCTAGTCGAGTTTTAAGCCTGGAAATCAACACCACAATGGCTGGTTGATACCCGATATTTCCGTATTGATATGACGGTATACCGATTTTTAGAAAGTATGGGTAACAACAAAATTTGTTAATACCAGATATGACAGTATATTCGAATTTTAGAAAGTAGAAATTGTTGATGGCAGGTGTTTCTGTGTGTATATGACAGTATATTCGAATTTTAGAAAGTATAAGAAACAATAAACTTTGCTGATACCAGATATTTCAGTGTGTAATTGACAGTATACTCGAATTTTAGAAAAAAGGAACAACACCAAAATGGTTGATACCAGATATTTTCGTGTGTATATGTATATGACAGTACATTCGAATTTTAGAAAAAAGGGAAACACTCAAATGGTTGATACAAGATATGTCCGTGTGTATATGACAAAAGAATGTAGGGGAACATTTAAATGATTGATACGAGATATTTCCTTGTGTGTATAATAGTATACTCGAATTTAGAGGAAAAAGGGTAAACAACAAAACAGTTGATACAAGATATTTCTGTGTGTATGAGAATTTTAAGTATGGGAAACACTTAAATGGTTGATAATAGATATTTCATATGACAGTATATTCGCTTTTTTAGTCTGGAGATCAACACCAAAATAGATTACACGCGATATGACACTATACTCGAATTTAAAAATAACCCTGTGTGTATATAGCCTAACAACATTGACCTGACCGATTGACTTAAATTTAGATATATTATGAACAAGGACATTTATGTATCTGGGCCACGTGTTTTTTGGTCTACATCATTACAAACGTACATTGTTTATGTATAAACTACGAATCCTAAAATGGGTAGGATGGATGGTCATGAATAAACATTTTTAATGAAAGGTTAAACGGACAGGTTTAATGTTGTTTGTCTATACAAATAATTAGAATTATTATAGCTTTTATATGCTTTATGATGGTGTTTAATTTTTTTTAATATTGCCATGTAATTAATGTCTCGGATACATAGTGACAGATCTGTGTGATCTAAACATTCCAGGTTCTTGGTCATAAGAAAACAAGAATTCTTCTTCTGGTTACCTTTTTGTGGAATAAAAAAAAACTTTCTTTCTAATTATTCAACCAAGACTTACTATAGTTTGGCCACCATTTGCTACTTGTACAACGTAATTACATTTGTTGTTACAGTTTTTTAAATATATATAAAAAAAATAGTTACCCTTCTTTGGTATCTAAGGATACTAACAGTATGTACATTTTATTTTGAGGTAGTATACAAAGTAATTAGTTTTAAGATAAAGTGGGAATAAATAAACTACATGTAAATACTTTTTTAAAAATTCAATAGGATTAATTGGCATTGAAATCATAGTCAAAATTTTATTCTTTTTCTTTGGCATTAATGATGGTACTTATGTCACATATATAAGGTATAAGTCACAGGTATACTGATTTGTGTTGTAAGGTATAATAGTCATTTTGTAAATGATGCAGACATTGTTAAACTACTGTAAACCAACTTTTTCGCGTGTTGTTAATTTTGGCGTATTTGGAAAAGACAAAATAATCGCGAAGTTAATTGTCACGAATTTGTTTCTGAAAATGGTTTTATTTATATCCAAATATTCAGCTAATGTCAATGTCGCGACAGTTAATAGTCCCGAAAAGGTTTTGGTACGAGACTCGAGAAATTTATTATCCGCGAAAAAAAATTGGTGTACAGTAATTGTAGTTAAGAATTAAATCAACAAATCTTTTTCAATTTTGTAAAACAAAATTCTATTTTGGTGCATGTATAGTATATAGCTAAAATATATTGTTGATATAACGTAAAACTTGGGCAATTAGTGTGCTACTTTTTATGTGGGAATCCATTAGCATATACTGACATGACTGTATATTCATGTTGCGAAGGATTAGTCCAATACACAAGTCTATTAAGAGAGGTAGTTTATTTAAATTTGGTAGTGATGTTAATATTTCCATGTGCTACTTTTGAATGTATTATTTCATAAAAATTAAAAGTAGCACATGGCAATACTATTAATACGAAGTTCAGGCCCAAATTTCACAATCATTCCTTAGCTTAGATTTTCCTTAACTTAATTTTAGCAAATCTTTGTTATCTCTTTTTGGAACTTCTGGTGAATATTGTCAAAACTAAATGCAAATGTTTTAATCTAGAAGTGATCTTAAAAAATGACACCTTAAATTTCTCAAATCTTGAAAATAAACAAAAATTTAAAGGTTCGAAACTTTGCAAAATTTAAGTTAAGGAAAACCTTAGCTAAGGAATGATTGTAAAACCGGGGCCTGATATAACAAATTATTTCGTGGACGAAAAGCCACAATGAGTTTTTCGTATAAAATGTAACCTGGGAACCAATTACACAATATTTGAAATCCATTTTATAAAGATTTAGATGATGTTTTTTCATTTTATCAAAATTTGTACTTGTTGACCCCAAAAGTAAAAAAACAATTCACAGATTTCCTCTAAAATTGAAACTTTTAACCCCAAAAATATAAAAAATAAATGTTTTAAATGTATAAATGTTCTATCCTGATAGAAGTTGTATTCCATATTTTAAGAATAAATGTTGGAAAAAAAACTTTCTATTATTCTAACAAAAAGATAAAACATAGTTTTTTATATTTAAGTTCGTAATTTGTACAATTAATCACGAGTTTACGCATTCCTGCGGAAAGAAACCCAGGTGTAAAATCGTAAATTAGCCATATCTATTGTATATATTTCAAATATTTTACGTGTTTTATTATTAACATATATATAATCACATATTAACCATAGAATCCATTTATTTTTTTTAATTTTAGATTTTGGAAATAGTCTAATTCTTTAGATGAAAAATCTTCATAAAGAACCCATGTAAAATCCATAATGTTTCAATGGCTACTGTTTCCTAATTTATATTTTATCCACATGTGTTTTGATACAATGTTCTATGAAGAGAAATAACATTGGAATTTTTTAGACAAGTTGAATATTGCCCAGTTTGACAATCATTCCTTAGCTAAGATTTTCCTTAACCTAAATTTAGCAATTCTTTGTAATCTCTTTTTGAAACTACTGGTGATTTTTTTGTCAAAACTACATGTAATTGCAAATGTTTTAATATAGAAGTGATCTTAAAAATGACATCTTAAATTCCTAAATATTTTGAAAATTAACAAAATTATGAAGATTTGAAAATTTGCAGATTTAAGCTAAGCAAAATTTTAGTTAAAGAATGATTGTGAAACCGTGGCCTAATATAACAAATTATTTCGTGCTTAAAAAGTAGATCACAGTGAGCTTCTCGTATAGAATATAATCTGGAAACTAAAAACACATATTTAAAATCCATTTCATAAAGATTTAGATAATTTCTTTTCATTTTCTCAAATTTTGGATTTTTTACCCAAAAGTTAAAAAAAATTCACAGATTTCCTCTACAATTGCAACTTTTTACACCAAAAAGATGAAAATGTAAATGCCATAAATGTAAAAGTCCATCCTGATAGAACCTTTATTACTTATTTTAAAAATAAATGTTGGGGAAAAAATACTTTATATTATTCTAACAAGAAGATAAAATATAATTTTTTTTATATTTAAATTCGTAGTTTGTACAATTGTTCACGAGTTTACGCGTTTCTGCGGGAAAATCGGCTGTAAAATCTTAAATTAGCCATATGTATTGTATATATTTCAAATATTTTTCGTGTTTTATTATTAACATATATATAACATATATATATCAACTATTAACCCTAGACTCCATTTTTGGTTTTTTAATTTTTGATTTAGGAAATAGTCTAATTCTTTAGATGAAAAATCTTCGTAAAGAACACATGGTAAATCCATAATGTTTCCATGGCTACTGTTTTCTAATTTATATTTTAACCACATACAATGTTCTGTTTAAGATAATTTAAGACAGACAACATTTTAATTTTTGAATTGAATAACCCTAATACGGCATAGTGAAGACAATTGTTACCAAGAAGACTGATAACTTAATATTTCTTTTTAAGGTGGTGAAAAGAAAAAATGATTACATCTTTGATTTATCGGAAAGGGCTATCAGGACCTGCCTTTTTCTGTCAGAAGGTCATTCAGTATCAACGTAGTCTTGATTTTAACATGTTTTATATATGCTATTTTTATACTTTTATGTGTGGTATCTGATTTATTTTTGATTTCAGTTAAGTTCATTTAAAAGTTTAATCAAAAATTGATTACACTCAATTATTTGTCTTTAAAAATGTAATTACTGGAAATTATGTATTCGTTTTATTAACCATGCATGTTAGCTTTCAATAATGTATAGTTTGCAAAATGCAGCCTAGTTTACTCAGTAAAATTTGGCAATTTCTGCAATGATGAAAAAACAGATTAAATTTACTACGCCCTTTTCTTCATGACATGGCAACGACCCCCATTTGGAAATGTGACGATGTAAAATCTTATACAATCTTTCTGTAAAATTTCATTCTGTTCATTGAATTTTGAGCACTTATTTTTTCCGCCTTTACAGTTTTCATGGCAAAGGTTGTCATTTTGAAAAATTGTAAGACCTGATTGCACATGTCGGGACAGGGATTAACCTTCCTGTGGAGTTTGGTTTAGATCGGACCAACTGTCTTCGAGGAAAATACTATACAGAAGCAGAGAAAATGTTTGAGAAACTCAATCTATAATTATATATTAGGCGTAAACTTATTATATATATGGTCAAATTTATGCTTTTCATTGTTATCTGGTTTAGAGAAAAATCCATAAAACTGAGTGTAAACTATTTTTGATTGTACCTTTTTATCAAGCTATACCTCTTTGACCGAGTGGTGTAGAGCGAATGCTTACGGGTCACAGCACATTTCACAGTTAATGTTCGGATTCCACTCGAGTAGTTCCTAGTGGGAAAGTTTGTCAGTTCGTTTAGTCGAAGGTCGGCAGTTCTCTCCGGTTAAACTAGTTTCTTCCATCATCCCACAATTTAACATGTCTTCATTAGTGAAGGTATCTGGACCGGGGCGTAAAAGCTATAACTCTACAGTAGCCGGAGAAACTGACCACATTCGGCAAGCAAACTGAAAAACTTCACTAAGTCTTCCCGAATGGGATTCGTATCTATAGTGATATATATATAGGGTTATTTCGTTAGTTGATTTAATGTTTTACGGCTTAGTCAAGAATGGTTAACTTATATCGAGACTTGCCATCCACAATGACATTGTTATACTGTATAAGCGCGAGCAAAACTCCACTCGGTCAAGACGGTCCCGATCACATTGAGAACGTGGTGGTTTAGTATTATTATTGTTAGATTATAGATTTTTTTTATTTCAATAAACTGCTTTTGTAAGGCTACTCTTGTTTATTGTAATTAGTTTCATCGTGAAATAAAAGAAATGCTGATTGATCGATTCGATTAATTGATTTCATTGATTGATTGATTGATTGATTGATTGATTGATTGAATGAATGACGTGGTTGATTGATTTGATTGATTGATTTTTTGTTCATTAATTGATCGATTTTATAATTGATTGATTGAATAGTGTGATTGCTCGACGTGGTTGATTGATTGATTGATTGATTGATTTCACGGTGAGGTTGATAGATAGATTGATTCCTTCATTCATTAACTGCGAACAAAATGGACCATTCGTGATCGTGGTTATCCTTCGGCGACAAGATAATTGAGGACTGAATCGTAGATTATTTGGTAATCCGAACAGTTCATTGATTATATAAAGTGATTGGTTGAACAAGCTACATAGTGGGGTCGATGATCTTAACTAAGATCCGAGTAATTATTCTTTATTTCTGCAGTCGAACATGAGGGTAACAAGATAAATATAGTCAAACCTAACTTAGAATTCATCTCTATATAAGGGACATGAGACAAATATACAGTACCTGCCTCTATATAAGGACCACCAGATAAATATACAGTCACACTGTCTTAAAGGTCACCTATATAAGGACCACTAGATAAATATACAGTCAACACTGTCTTAAAGGTCACCTCTATATAAGGACCACTAGATAAATATACAGTCACACCTGCCTTAAAGGTCACCTCTATATAAGGACCACAGATAAATATACAGTCAACCTGTCTTAAAGGTCACCTCTATATAAGGACCACCAGATAAATATACAGTCACACCTGCCTTAAAGGTCACCTCTATATAAGGACCACCAGATAAATATACAGTCAACCTGTCTTAAAGGTCACCTCTATATAAGGACCACAGATAAATATACAGTCACACCTGCCTTAAAGGTCACCTCTATATAAGGACCACCAGATAAATATACAGTCACACCTGTCTTAAAGGTCACCTCTATATAAGGACCACTAGATAAATATACAGTCAAACCTCCCTTAAAGGTCACCTTTATATAAGGACCACTAGATAAATATACAGTCAAACCTGCCTTAAAGGTCACCTCTATATAAGGACCACAAGATAAATATACAGTCAAACCTGCCTTAAAGGTCACCTCTATATAAGGACCACTAGATAAATATACAGTCAAACCTCCCTTAAAGGTCACCTCTATATAAGTACCATAAGATAAATATACAGTCAAACCTGCCTTAAAGGTCACCTCTATATAAGGACCACTAGATAAATATACAGTCAAACCTACCTTAAAGGTCACCTCTATATAAGGACCACTAGATAAATATACAGTCAAACCTGCCTTAACGGTCACCTCTATATAAGGACCACCAGAAAAATATACAGTCAAACCTGCCTTAAAAGTCACCTTTATATAAGGACCACAAGATAAATATACAGTCAAACCTGCCTTATAGGTCATCTCTATATAAGGACCGCCAAATAAATATACAGTCAAACCTGTCTAAATGGTCACCTCTATATAAGGACCACCAGATAAATATACAGTAAAACCTGCCTTAAAGGTCACCTTTATATAAGGACCACCAGATAAATATACAGTGAAACCTGCCTTAACGGTCACTTCTATATAAGGACCACCAGATAAATATACAGTAAAACCTGCCTTAAAGTTCACCTGTATAAAAGAACCACTAGATAAATATACAGTCAAACCTGCCTTAACGGTCACTTCTATATAAGGACCACCAGATAAATATACAGTAAAACCTGCCTTAAAGGTCACCTTTATATAAGGACCACCAGATAAATATACACACACCTGCCTTAACGGTCACCTCTATATAAGGACCACCAGATAGATATACAGTCAAACCTGCCTTAAAGGTCACATCTATATAAGGATCACCAGATAAATATACACACACCTGCCTTAACGGTCACCTCTATATAAGGACCACCAGATAAATATACAGTCAAACTTGCCTTAAAGGTCACCTCTATATAAGGACCACTAGATAAATATACAGTCAAACCTGCCTTAAAGGTCACCTCTATATAAGGACCACCAGATAAATATACAGTCAAACCTGCCTTAAAGGTCACCTCTATATAAGGACCACCAGATAAATATACAGTCAAACCTGCCTTAAAGGTCACCTTTATATAAGGACCACTAGATAAATATACAGTCAAACCTGCCTTAAAGGTCACTCTATATAAGGACCACCAGATAAATATACAGTCAAACTTGCCTTAAAGGTCACCTTATATAAGGACCACCAGATAAATATACAGTCAAACCTGCCTTAAAGGTCACCTCTATATAAGGACCACCAGAAAATATACAGTCAAACCTGCCTTAAAGGTCACCTCTATATAAGGACCACCAGATAAATATACAGTCAAACCTGCTTAACGGTTACCTCTATATAAGGACCATCAGATAAATATACAGTCAAACCTGCCTTAAAGGTCACCTCTATATAAGGACCACTAGATGAATATACAGTCAAACCCGCCTTAAAGGTCACCTTTATATAAGGACCACAATAAATTTACAGTCAAACCTGCCTTAAAGGTCACCTCTATATAAGGACCACTAGATAAATATACAGTCAAACCTGCCTTAACGGTCACCTCTATATAAGGACCACTAGATAAATATACAGTCAAACCTGCCTTAAAGGTCACCTCTATATAAGGACCACTAGATAAATATACAGTCAAACCTGCCTTAAAGGTCACCTCTATATAAGGACCACTAGATAAATATACAGTCAAACCTGCCTTAAAGGTCACATCTATATAAGGACCACCAGATAGATATACAGTCAAACCTGTCTTAAAGGTCACATATATATAAGGACCACCAGATAGATATACAGTCAAGCCTGCCTTAACGGTCACTTCTATATAAGGACCACCAAATAAATATACAGTCAAACCTGCCTTAAAGGTCACCTCTATATAAGGACCACCAGATAAATATACAGTCAAACCTGCCTTAAAGGTCACCTCTATATAACGACCACCAGATAAATATACAGTCAAACCTGCCTTAAAGGTCACCTCTATATAACGACCACCAGATAAATATACAGTCAAACCTGTCTTAAAGGTCACATATATATAAGGACCGCCAGATAGATATACAGTCAAGGCTGCCTTAACGGTCATCTCTATATAAGGACCACCAGATAAATATACACACACCTGCCTTAAAGGTCACCTCTATATAAGGACCACTAGATAAATATACAGTCAAACCTGTCTTAAAGGTCACCTCTATATAACGACCACCAGATAAATATACAGTCAAACCTGCCTTAAAGGTCACCTCTATATAAGGACCACTAGTAAATATACAGTCAAACCTGCCTTAAAGGTCACATATATATAAGGACCACCAGATAGATATACAGTCAAACCTGTCTTAAAGGTCACCTCTATATAACGACCACCAGATAAATATACAGTCAAACCTGCCTTAAAGGTCACCTCTATATAAGGACACACTAGATAAATATACAGTCAAACCTGTCTTAAAGGTCACATATATAAGGACCACCAGATAGATATACAGTCAAACCTGTCTTAAAGGTCACCTCTATATAAGGACCACCAGATAAATATACAGTCAAACCTGCCTTAAAGGTCACCTCTATATAACGACCACCAGATAAATATACAGTCAAACCTGCCTTAAAAGGTCACCTCTATATAAGGACCACCAGATAAATATACAGTCAAACCGTCTTAAAGGTCACATATATATAAGGACCACCAGATAGATATACAGTCAAGCCTGCCTTAACGGTCATCTCTATATAAGGACCGCCAAATAAATATACAGTCAAACCTGCCTTATAGGTCACCTCTATATAAGGACCACCAGATAAATATACTGTCAAGCCTGTGTCGAAGGATCACCAGATAAAATATACAGTGACACCTGCCTAAAAGGTCACCTCTGTAACAACCCACTTTGAAAAAATTACGCACTTTGAAAAAATGTTTCAAATCGCGTTAAATTCGGGACAAGCTCAACGCACTTTGAAAAAAATTTTCAAAGTGCGTTAAAAAATTGTTCAGCTCAACGCACTTTGAAAAAAATATTTATTTTATTTCAAACAGCGTTAAAAAACACGTGTGACAACCCACTTTGAAAAAATTACGCACTTTGAAAAATTTTCTTCTCAACCATAAAACATCTTTGATTTCAACAATTTTCTTGGAGCTCTTCTTTACGGGAGACCCGATAATAACCAACAGGAATAAACGTGCACCAGGCAGTTCAAAATGGCAAAGCATACACACACACACAGAGAGAGAGAGAGAGAGAGAGAGAGAGAGAGAGAGATTTTATTAAAAGAAAACGAATTGCCAACTTGTCGACCTTTGTCAATTTGGTGTGTGTGTGTGTGTGTGTGTGTGTGTGTGTTGTGTGTGTGTGTGCTAGCGTATTCTAGTAATATAAACAGGTCTGGAATACAACTATATAACGACATGAGAACCCTTGATAGTTAAGCAGTCAGGACGTCGGAACAATGGCAATTATAGCCGATATAACTGCAATTGATGTAGCAGGCAAAAATAATAATGCGCTTTACTACATGAAAAGTAGGAGGTTTGGCGCGTGTGGGACCCCTATATGTAGTAACTACCACAAATGTAGTAACTTTTACAAATCTGAAATGTAATAAAAAGTGTCACATATGTGTAGTATCGAACCACAAATGTAGTAAGTTTGGTCACAAATGTAGTAAATGTTTTTCACAAATGTAGTAAAATTTTACCACAAATGCAACAACTAAAAAATGATAAAGTGTAATTTTTTCACATTGGTAATATCTCGGCTATTCATGGTTCATGTATATGTGAACAGTCATTTTCAGCTGTGACAAGGCTACTACAAGGGAGTTCCGAGATGAATTTCACGTCCCCAGGATATTTATTAGTCGCCTCTTCGAAGATATAATTTTTTGATTTGTTATTGGTCACCCCCGCCCCATCTTCGATGGGTTGAATTTTATTTATTTGTTATGGCATGTTTAATAATGTACTTTCTGTCATGGAAGATAATTTCCGTGTGTGAGAGATCACTGGTTCGAACCCCGACAGGATCTGACCAAGACTTCTTGAAAATGATATTGTGAAATGAAAGCCATTGGGGTAATTTGGATAAGACCTTACAACCGATGCCCCATGTCGACGCAGATGTTACACGATAAAGTGCACTCCTTAACCCTAAATTTCAAATTCCAAACAGGAAACATCTCTCATCTATATATGTTTAAATTCTTTTGCTAATAAAATTTATGAAATGTAATGTGTAATATAATGCATTACTTTAGTAAAGTACATGTAATTGTAATACAATGCATTACTTTCCAAAATGCAAGTAATTGTAATTGTAATATAATGCTAGTTTTGCCAAAGTAATTGTAATGTAATGCATTACATGTACATTGCAATGTAATTCGCCCCATGTCTGACATATAGGGTCTCACAGCCCGCCATACACCGGTTAACCACACCACCCCTTTATATCGAATGTAGGTCCAAGTCGTACCATGATGGCAACGGGCCTTAAATTTTTTATTGTCGATTGTTGTTGGTGGGTTTTTTTCGGGGGGGGGGAGCTTTTGGTTACTGGCATTTGTCCAGTTCCACAATTTTTAGATATCTTTAACACCAATTAAGTATTTGTGTTTCCTCTCCTGAACATACACCTACTACCATACTACGCATTTGAGCAGGAGATACTACTCCCGGAGCACCTGATTTCACTGCCATGTCTGTCTGGAGATCCGCGCTTCTTTTCTTACACATATTTGCAAGCTATTTAGTTTCGCGAGAAAGGAATACACATTGGTATTGTTTGTGTGGATTTATGTGTTCAATGGCCAAACTTATATATATATTCCATCTTCAAATTTGAACTAAATCGGACAACACATAAGACTAAAACGGCCGATTATGCGTTTATAGTAACGGCCGGTATCTTGGATATGGCGCGGGAACGCCAACAAAACTTTTAATCTTTACAAACCATGGGCCTTTCACACCAAATTTGGTTCAAATTGGCCCAGTGGTTTCATTGTAAATATACATGGTTTACGGTCAGGATATATATGGTATAGGTGCTACATATCGCAAAGATAGGTGTTTTCCCAAAATGTCCCCCCTTGTAACCCCTCCTCCTCACCCCGACACCCTAGGCTGCTAACCACATTTTGAAACTGGTTTTCACATTCTGCGACATACAAACGCTAACCCTGCTATTAGTTATGTTGGTTAAAACTTGTGTTGGCTGTTGTAGATTATTCAATCACAAATGAAAATATGCGTTGAACGAAGTGAAATAAATTTAAATGTACCTCATTTGACGCAGTTTGATTTTTTTTTCAATTCGCGTTGAACTTGTCTCGCATTCAACAGTTTGAAAAAAAATTCAAAGTGCGTATCTTTTTTCAAAGTGGGTCGAATTTTATATGTACCTCATTAACGCACTTTGAAGTATTTTTCAAAGTGCGTTGAGCTGAACCATTTTTTAACACACTTTGAAAATTTTTTTCAAAGTGCGTTGAGCTTGTCCCGAATTTGACACGATTTGAAAATTTTTTTCAAAGTGCGTAATTTTTTCAAAGTGGGTTGCTACAGTGCTTGGCAAAAGAACAGCCACTACCCACTTTCAAGTCTTAGGTCAGACCAGGTCGGGGCTCGAAACTACGACATCCCACTAACGGAGCGAGCCCTCTACCAACTGAGCTAGCGCAGTGGTGAGTGACTGTCTAATATCTGTAGGACAAACGCACTGAATGTCATAAAGCGCAGTATTACACCGGCACTCGCTTCAAACACATGTCTAAACAGACTTGAAATAATATCCCAAAAAATGCAAATAAAATCAACTAAACAGGTTTTAATGCATTTTATATGTCAAAAATGATATATAGATATATATATATCGAACGTACTACTGTGTCGGTTTTGAAGACGCGGAAATATGTTAACTATTGAAAACCAGCCATTGTGACTTACGGTGTCTTTTGGAATGTAGTGTTTCCGGCAAAGAGTGAATAGAAGATTGAAACGTATTGATCAGTCCGATTATGATAAATATGAAATCTTCGATTATACCAGTTACCTAATGAACCTGACGAGCTTTAATCAATGTATGGCATACTTAAGACATTTGGTTCATATACTAATCAAAGAAAGAGAAAATATTAGACTCTCGATTCTATTGTCGATGTTATAATTAACATATAAAAGTGACAGATTTTTAGTGAGAGTGACAGGATTTGAAGTCAGCGTCCTTGAGAGAGAGAGAGAGAGAGAGAGAGAGAGAGAGAGAGAGAGAGGATAGAAAGCAGATGCAGTCAGCCGAGTTTCGACTGATTTTAACTAGATCTTTGTTATTGTGATTCGGACATGGATTAGTAGATTGATATTTCGACAAGTCGTGCTGTAATACACATTGTCAGTCATGATTACATTAGGGTAACCTAGAGTGCTGACAATGCACAAAAATCCAGGGTCTCTCACTGCTTATGAGTTCGAGTCTCGCTCAAATCCAGGGTCTCTCACTGCTTGTGAGTTCGAGTCTCGTTCAAATCCAGGGTCTCTCACTGCTTGTGAGTTCGAGTCTCATTCAAATCCAGGGTCTCTCACTGCTTGTGAGTTCGAGTCTCGTTCAAATCCAGGGTCTCTCACTGCTTGTGAGTTCGAGTCTCGTTCAAATCCAGGGTCTCTCACTGCTTGTGAGTTCGAGTCTCGCTCAAATCCAGGGTCTCTCACTGCTTGTGAGTTCGAGTCTCGCTCAAATTTAGGGTCTCTCACTGCTTGTGTGTTTGAGTCTCGCTCAAATCCAGGGTCTCTCACTTCTTGTGAGTTTGAGTCTCGCTCAAATCCAGGGTCTCTCACTGCTTGTGAGTTCGAGTCTCGCTCAAATTCAGGGTCTCTCACTGCTTGTGAGTTCGAGTCTCGTTCAAATCCAGGGTCTCTCACTGCTTGTGAGTTTGAGTCTCGCTCAAATCCAGGGTCTCTCACTGCTTGTGAGTTTGCGTCTCGCTCAAATCCAGGGTCTCTCACCGCTGTGAGTTTGAGTCTTGCTCCAATCCAGGGTTTCTAACCGCTGTGAGTTTGAGTCTCGCTCAAATCCAGGGTCTCTCACTGCTTGTGACTTTGAGTCTCGCTCAAATCCAGGGTCTCTACTGCTGTGAGTTCGAGTCTCGCTCAGACCACATGTGCATTTTCCTTGCCGTTGGCCTTAACTGGTTCACCCGGTGTCAGTTTAATGTGACTGGCAAGCTTATCTACGGCGTACTGACTAAGTGAGTTAGCACTTTAAAGTTGATCTGATTGCGCGCTGGCCATAAAACACACTCGTACTTCACATGCATACACGAACTTATTCCTAGATTAATAAAGTAGTTCTCGTCGCGAATGGCTAAAAAACTGCTGATGTTATGTTCAGCAACATTCAACAACAACAACAACAACAACCACAACAACACGACAACAACCACAACAACAAAACGACGACGACAACAACAACAACAACAACACGACAACAACAACACAACAACAACAACAACCACAACAACACAACAACAACAACAACAACAACAACAACAACAACAACAACCACAACAACACAACAACAATAACAACATCAACAACAACAACAACAACCACAACAACCACATCAACACAACAACAACAACAACAACAATAACAACCACAACAACAACAACCACAACAACAACACGACAACAACCACAACAACAACATGACGACGACAACAACAACACAACAACAACAACAACAGTCCAGTTTTAATACGATTTTAATACGAGTATTTGTAGTATTCTTCAGATATCCTCATTGTCACTATCCAGTTTGACTGCATCAATCCACTTAATATGTAACTTGAAACTGTATGGTATAAAATGCTTTTTATGAAATACTTAGAATATAAGGTCTAGCACTTAATTATACAAGATTTTGTAAGAAAGATTTCCATCATTTTTTTATTTATCGGTATCAAGACGACAATCCCTTTATTTGTGTAAATCTCAAAACACTACACCTAGAAATGATGCCAGAAAAATATCATTAGGTTTTTAAGAGCAAATTATAAATCTTCTCGCTTATAAACGGCACACTATGACTACTGTTGTTCCAGGTACGAGGGGAGGTAAAAAAGTTCATAGAACGGGGTATATATTGCCGCAACAAACCATAGATTTATTATTATTTTTCAATATACATGTAGTCCCCATTTACCCCAATGCACTTAGCCCACTTTTCTTTCAGACTGTCTATACCTTTGAAATAGAAGTCTTCGGTTTGGTCCTGAAACCCTGCCTCTGTGGCAGCCTTAAGTCCATCATCATCACCAGGAAATCTGATTCCCCGTAAATGGTATTTCAAATTTCTAAATAGGAAATTATCACTGGGTGCCAAATCGAAACTGTAGGGTGGGTGATTAAGTTGTTCGAACTTGCATTCACGAATCGCTGCTCGTGCAATCTTGACTTGTGCCCAGGAGCATTGGCGTGAAGAAGCAATACCCCTCGGCTCAATTTTCTCCTCCTTTTTAATCTAAAAGCAGCTTTCAGCTGCGTCATTAGAGCAGCATAGTAAGCCCCAGTGATAGAGATTCCAGCATGTTCATAATTGATTAACAGAACACCCTTAGAATCCCCAAACACAGTGGCCATGACTTTGCCAGCTGATGGTTAGATTTTGAATTTCAGGCAGGGTGCTTCCATTGCATGGACTCTTTTTTGGTTTCTGGGTCCCAATGATGAATCCATGTTTCATCACCAGTTACTAAACGTAAATGGAAAT
Source organism: Anadara kagoshimensis (assembly GCA_021292105.1). Taxonomy (NCBI): domain Eukaryota; kingdom Metazoa; phylum Mollusca; class Bivalvia; order Arcoida; family Arcidae; genus Anadara; species Anadara kagoshimensis. The sequence continues at coordinate 42,872,797 of CM037872.1, read as the reverse complement.
GCTCCGGGTTATCATTATAAATACTAAAAAGCTCCCGACTTGACTGGAGTCTTTAGAAGCGATTCTGCACATTAAGGTTTCTAGGGACCAATCTTGCGGATACTTTTGACATCCCAAGATGCTCGTGGATAACCGTGTATACACTTCCATGTGAAATGTCACACTCCGTAGCTATGTCATCAATCCTAATTCGACGATCATTCATGATGAGGGTCTCTAAAGACGTGACAATTTCCTGTGTGATGGCATCAGCTGGCCGACCTGACCGTGGGTCATCCTTCAGTGAGGTGCGCCCACGTTTAAATTCAGCTGACCATTTTGCCACTGTGGAATAGGCAGGACCACTGTCACCGTACACTTTGGCCATTTGTCAGTGAATTTCTTTGGTATTTGATCCCTCTACTTTCTATTTTACACAAATATGTGTTGACAAATAAACTTGATATGTTTAAAATAGCGGAATGTTCCGTTGTCTAAAAAAGTAAAAAAAAATGTGTGTTACGCTTGGCTGAATACGCTGTTCTATGAACTTTCTGACTTCCCCTCGTAACTTTCTCTAATGTAAAATCAATTATTGAAAACCCTGTACTAAATTTAATGTTCCTGTAAATAAAATCATATCATCTACCAAACATATATGATTTGCAGACTTGACATTGTATTGCAAAACAGGTGTATGCGAAAACTTTTGTCTTTTTTTATAACGCAGACAAAAATCAATGTACCTAAGATATGTTAATCACACCTGGTTGAACTGCATACTACTGTATTTCCATAAATTGAGTGCACGTGGTTTTTATTATTTAATCTTTAATTGAAAATGTTTCCATTCAACTATCAATAAACTGCATTTTAAATGCACTGACCTTACAAAAATATATTTTTAATTAAAAACGTTCTCCTGTACATAGAGAAATTTTGCAAAAAAATCGAAATTGTACAAGTTTATACACCGATTTAGCATCATGCAAAGTTACATCAGGGCATTAAGGGCCAGGTAGGTCATTTTTGTTCGGGTTTTTTTCAGGTGTGATCATCATGGATATTCCAATTATGACAAAGCGTTTATAGTTGTTCCAAGTAAGAAGGTACAGAAGGGATAATTTTGACATTTTGAACATTTGAACATGTTTTGTTAAAAAGTTCAAAACTTGCTCTAAAAAGTCTGTTTACAACCAATTAGTCTCTTGGTTTTTGTCCCTTTTCATGTGGTTAACGTGTGAATAAAAGTCGTAGCTTATTGCATCGTGAAAACAAGCCTATGCCGTAATGTGGCCTGATGTAACCGGAGTCTAATCTACCCTCTTGACTTCATATTAAAACTTTTTAATATCGCCTTCTCATGATATCGCTATGTTAAATTGTTTTAGTGCCATTTTCCTAACCTTTGCGGCGATACTAAAAACAGGAGTGAGAGGGTTTTTCATATGCTAATTAGTTTATGTTACGGGTCATTAACACAATCTTCTTCGATTCTACGAAGATAGTCACTCCGTACCACGTGTATATTAATATGAGAACCAGTTTTCCTGAAACTTATTTTTTAAAGTTATTGTCTCTAAAAATCTGCGCAGTTGTTTATTTATCATTATTATTTACTTCACATTATTGCTACATTGATTAGAAATATTTGTTAACATACGCCTCTAATTATAATCCGGTGATCAAATCATTAACATAAAGGCAAAGTTGACCGACTTTTATAACACGTGTTCACCGGAATAGGTCTTGCCAACCACCAGGTAGATTTGACAAAATTCTCCGAGTCTTACTAATTATCCGTACACACAATTAATAACTTTTTTTAGTTACTATAATTTACCATTTATTACATACTAGTATTAGAATTTTACTTGACAAAAAGTATCAAGTTTTTTTATCTAACAATTATTGAAATGGGGAAAAATAAAAATCTAACCGAGCGAGAAAAAACAATTTATTAATAATTTAATTAAATATTTCGAAAATGATGAACAACACAAACAGAAACAATTTACAAGTATCAGACGTAAAGTAGCTTCTTGGGATTTCGCTTAGAACGGTTGATCGTGCTAGGTTCAATACTGGGACAGTAGCAACGGGCAAGGCAGTACGACAGCCCACAAGCACCACAACTTCTCCATATGACAACTTCAATATGGGTGTAATTCGACGCAGGGCTTTACGATTTTTTCGCGAAAAAGAACACCTGACGGTAACAAAACTTACAAAATCTCTCAATAAAGAAGTCGAAGACACAAATTTTTGCAATACCAATGTTTGGAAATCATTAAAGAAAATGGGGTTTAAATTTAGAAAAACGAAAGAAACAGAAAAGATGTATTTGAAAGGATAGATGTCACCGCAAAACGTCATTCATTTTTAAGAAAAATTAAACATTTTAGAGAAGAGGGTTGGCGGGTAATTTACGTAGATGAAACTTGGGTAAATGAAAATCAATCTCCTATTGAACAATGGGTTGGTCCGAATAATGAAAGTGGAAATACTCCAGCAAGTAGTAAAGGGAGAAGACTTATTATATTACACGCTGGATGCGCAGAATCAGGATTTATAAATGGATGTGATCTAATTTTTCAAGCCAAAAAAGGCGATGGTGACTATCATCAAGAAATGAATTCAGATGTTTTCATGGATTGGTTTAAAAATAAACTTATACCAACTTTAGAAGAACCTAGTGTTATAATTTTGGACAATGCTAAATATCATAACTTGATCGCACCTGAATCAAAATATCCAACATCAGCAACAAAAAAAGCTGACATGATTTTATGGATTGAAAGCCGAGGTGTAAATATTGACTATGCTAAATTGAAACCAGAAATATATATTGAAGTTAAAAAATACAAACCTGAGCCCGACTATCAAACAGATGTATACGACCATGAACATGGACATACTGTTTTGCGTACACCAATACGTCATTGTGAATTAAATGCAATTGAATTAATGTGGGCTCAGGTAAAAAATTATGTTAGGTAAAAATAATAAAACTTATAAACTAAACGATGTCGAAAAACTTTTTCGGGAGGGATGTCAGAAAATAAGCCAATCTGAGTGGGAAAAGGCTGTAAACCATACGATTGCAATAGAAAAAGAATACTGGCTATCTGATAGGGTAATGGAGAACGAAATAAAACCCATCGTTATTAGTTTAAACAGCGATGACGAGAGCGATACAGACTTTGAAAGTAGTGACAATGACAGCAATATAAGCGACAGTGACCATTAAAATTTAAAACTTGTATTTAAACAGAAGTAATTAATGTTTTCTATGATGATAATAATATATTATTTATTATGCTGATCATGAGAAAACACTGTGTGATATATAAATGATTCAGGTGTGGGCATGACTACTTATTTTCATCGAACATACATGTATCATAAGCGAAACTGACAAACACTTTTTCACTATAGCGATGATAAATCTGTCATATACCATTTTTTAAAATTTAATCATAAAATACATTCAAAAATGGCATATGACAAATCAACACGTAGTTGAACAAAACTCGAAAAAATCCCTATTTTTATTGTCACATCTTTTTACTTGTAGAACGCTTTTTTGTAAATAAATTTAACTTTTGTATTAATTAGTAATGAATACAGATTTCCCGGGTGGAATTTCTTTCTTGTTTGTACTCGGAACGTTTGGTTTTTTTTTTAAAATTTTTATCTTTATTATTTATTTAATTTTTTTTGTAAATTTATTTACGTTACTTTTGTTTTCAGTAAGTAATGAATGCAGACTTCCTGGGTAGCATTTTCTATTTGTAGAATGCTTTTGGTAATACATTGTACATGTGCCTTACTTTTTGTATTCAATAAGTAATGAATGCAATTTCCTGGACATCTTTTTATTTGTAGAACTTTTTATGAAAATATGTATTTACGTAATTCCTGGCTTCTTCATTTAACGTTTTAAGTTTGTCAAGGTCAAGTATGACCGTTATGTTAAATCATTCTTAAATGAATTTCAGTAAGATTTTATGGTACGACGAGAGAGAGAGACTCGGAGAGAGAGAGAGAGAGAGAGAGAGAGAGAGAGAGAGAGAGAGAGAGAGAGAGTGTGTGTGTGTGTGTGTGTGTGTGTGTGTGTGTGTGTGTGTGTTGAGTAATGGTGTTTAACGTCCCAGTCATGAATATTTCACTTATATCGAGACGTCGCCAGCTATAGGCGAAGGTGCGGAAATTTTGCCTGTGCGTTGCGCTGATAGCATTATTTAGCAGGGTTCTATAGCGTGCCAAGCCCACCGTGACACGGGACCTCGTTTATTTTAAGTTCCCATTCGAAAGAACCGTGGCTTTCATTTCGTAATGCCGAGTGCTTGGCGAAAAAACAGTCACTACTCATTTTCAAGTCATGGGTCAGACCCGGCCGGGGATTGAACCCACGACCTCCCACTTACGGAGCGGCGAGCACTCTACCAACTGAGCTACCGCAGTGGAGAGAGAGAGAGAGAGAGAGAGAGAGAGAGAGAGAGAGAGAGAGAGAGGGAATTAATGATTTGCACACGAATTGTGGCAAGAAAAACTCTGCCGATGTAAACAAAACAAATTTTTAGTACATGACATACTCGTCCTTGTCAATCATGTGTAGTGTTGCGTATCAAGATTGTTTCTTATGCAAATTAGCTCAGTATTTTCCTGTCCAAAATGGATTCGACCAAAATGTAGGACTTAGACAAAATAGCTGCTGTTTAAAATTGACCAAAATTTACGGAGTATGGGGCAAAACTGAAAAGAGTTTAGGAATAGAAATATTAAAAATTAATTACGGCATGGATAGTATAATAAATGTACGATTTTACTTTTACAATAAAAGCTTTCGTTTTAGAGAATTTTACGAAAAACCGAGAGAATAAAGGATCGTAAATGGACTTTATGTACAGAATTTATGTTCAATTTTTCCTATTAGGTCAGTATATTCTGTATTAAGTTGTGACAAATTTTTTGTGACTTTGTTGGAAAATACTAGTACGACTTTATTTTTGCATTTTCCATGTGCACTGAATTTGTGGAAATACAGTGAATATGAACACACGGGTAAAAACAAGGTTGTCTTTCAAGAGTGCGGTTCTGGATCTATATGTGTAAATTACCCTTCATGCAATGCTCAGAATTTGCTAACGAGACACAAATAAAGGAGGGTATGTACATGTAAGCAGTATTTTAATAACAACTGATTTTTCAGTATATACAGCAAAATCAGAGGACTACAGAACAGTGATGTTTTTACATTTAATTAGGCTTCTATATTCCAAATCCAATATGTGTAATATAAAATAAAGAAAAAAAAAATAAAACATAGAAGTTTAATTAACAAATAATCGACTATTTTAGTTCCCTGGAATAAAAGTGCGTGAATGTTTGCTGACCGTAAATCGGTAATACATGTAGTATAACTTAAGCAGATGAAGTCTTCGAAGTCTAAATAATTAGATGATGTCATTCAGAGCCAATTCATTCGTGCCAACATAACAGAAAAAATCCGACCAATCAAACTGCTTAAAACAAAATATAATTGAATTATAAATAGATTACTTCGTTCTATGTAAGTAAGAATGTAAGTAGTAAAATATTCGTTGAAATTTAAATTCGTGGATAAAGGCACGCCACAAAAGTGAATGACGTCACAGTGGATCACGGTAATCTTTGTTGGTAGTACATAATTCCCGGTCGACTTTCGAGACTAGTGTTTGTTAATCCACAGAGATTAAGCTCACATATATCTCCATTACTGCTAAGATTCACGGAATAACAGTTGGTTAATCTGACACAGTGTAGAAAGCATTCTGTAATTGACCTTGAACTTGTAACAATCTGACTACATGACGTCCTTGACTTATCATCAACCATTTTATCAAACACAACACTTCGACCTGTATCAAAAGAAAAGTATAGCTTTGCGTTAATATTTATTTTTACTTTATAGCAATATATGCATAGAAATTATACGATAAATCCCGAGGTGTTAGCGTGTAATAAATATTCTTATTTGCACGCTAACTTTGGTACAGTCCGAGGTTTCATAAATATATAAACATAAATATCGGGACAATATTTAACAATATCCTACCTCTCACTAGTTTCTGTAAATTTCATTCGACAATATCGGTCACGTGGTGACCTAATATAATCCATGTCAAGCAGGCCTGTTCAATATCAGTATGAGAGTTACTTCCCCTGACCAACGTCAATGGGAGCCGCTTGGTAGTAAACACGTCATATTTATCACAAATATTTACGTCAAAAACGTACACTTGTAAAGATGTGATGACACTGAAACAAAATATTTGATTACCAAGGATGAATGTGCAAATGATTTCTTTGACGGAAGTTGCTAGTAAGTCAAATTGATTATCATTTTCAGTAGTTTGTGTGACAGAAAGCCCAACGACGGCTGGGTATTCCAACCCAGTCAGTCTGGCAGTCATCAGTCATATGTCGTTGATACATTCACATTGGTTTTGTAAATGAGTTATTGATGTTATCGGTTTGATAAATCGTTACACAGTGTTTTAGTGACCCAATATGGTATAGAAAAGGGTTAATTTGGTTTGTCTAAACGGAAAGTATGGGTTACTACAACATCCAGTAGTCTCTCATGAAGAACTAATCTCCGGTCTCTGTCTGTACAGGCACTCAACGTTACTCTTTATGGTGATCGGTAGGATATAATCGTTACACAGTGTGTTGGTGACCTAATATCTGGTTTATACAGGGTCACCAACACACTGTGTAACTAATATTATTATATAGCAATATATTATCACATCGAAATTAAAGGATAAATCCCAAGGTGTTAGCGTGCAATAAATATCGATATTTGCACGCAAACTTTGTTGAAATCCAAGTTTTCCCGAATCAATTTTTCATATTGCACACTTTGTCACATGACGCTGTCATTTATGACGTCATACGATTGTTGTTACATGGCTGACGACGTCATGGTTGTGTTGTTGTCGTATCGCACTAGTTCTTATATCCGTATACGGGTCATTCTAAAAAAATGTAGAAATTCATGTCACCAGCAATAAACATGCAGATATGTTTTAAATTTTATCAATTTAAAGGCTAAAATAGTTTGTACAGGTTCGGAACTTTAAAATGTTCTCAAGATATATGATAAATAGTTATACTTTATAAAATTGTGTAATCATTTGAGGTGTGATTCTGTTACTTTGTTACTGTCTTTCGACACAAGTTTTTTGTTTGTCATCAAAATACTTTATTTAATTGTTGATTTATAAATCAAATTTGGGTTTTGGCCATTAGATAATCACGTATACTGACTAAATATGACGAATTATTCAGTTTAATATGTCAACGAATGATATTTTTCTTGGATAAATAGTGTGTACAATGTTGCACAGTCCTTGGTGTTACCAAACACTAAAAGTGCATATATACGAGTTACTGCTCTTTGCATATAAAATATGGTATCTGCTCCCTAGTCTGCAGACATTATGTATTCAGCATCTGGACAAAAATCAAACATCAGTAAAAACATAATTAGTAAAAATTGATAAAGATTAGTTTACATTAAACAGTAGATTTATTTTAAGTCTGTGGTGTTACCGTTGTGTATACAATACCAAGAAAGAAATAAGAAAAATACACCATTCTGAAGTTTTGGCAACGTTCAAAGTTCAGATGTAGCATGTGTTTATGCTGAAGGAGGCATTGTTTTTTAAACCATGCGTTACTATCTGAAAATATGTCCATTGTGTAACTGTCCTTGGTATTACTGTAGAAATTGGTTATTCCAGAGACAAATTTAGTGTTACCACAGACATTAAAACTAATTAAGTGGATTTTTTTTGTAATTTTGTCAAAAATATTGAAAACAAATGTTTAAAAGACATTGGCACACCTTTAGTTGTACAATTATGGTAAAAGAAAATATTAGATGACCGGTTATCATACTGTTATTCTATTCTGGTTACACCAATGACTGGATACGGTAACACCAGGGACTTTTATTTTGTATATTGTTCCTATACCTAGTAGAAATTAGCAAACAATAACTATGTATATTTTGAGCAATAGCAACTGACCTATCCTTTAGTTATAATTCGTCGAACTACAGAAATAATTATCTATTTACGTATGATGAGAATTTTTAGATACACCAAAGACAAAAATGTAACACCAGGGACTTTATATTAATTATACTTTTAATAATATATGCATTGTCAGAAATACGTAAATTTCCTTTATTTTGACTGATCTTTTGGATGTAAATAAGGTTCTTGGCCTGGGTTGTTCTTTTGCTGTAAAAGTAATAAATGATTTGTATATTCCTGAATTTTGAAATGTTAGTTACACCAGTGACACAATTAGTAACACCATGGACTACTGGTATATTTTTTGAATTGTTTTATGTAATACATACAATCTGAGTTATATCACGGTGGCTATCACATATTCCAGATTCATATATGGGTCTTCGCTTACCATGAACAATTGATTTTGCGCTATGTTATCATAGATATCATATTGAAAATGAAGTAACACCAGAGACAAACAAGTAACGCCACCGAGTTGTTCACAGACAAGATATAATAAGAAAGAGAAAGAATGTCATAGATTTACGACAGAGTAAAACAGATCCTTAGGGTGGACCTAAAAAGCGAAAACAAATAAAACCACAGTAAGTACGCAGACAGTAGGACACACAGTAGATATTGAGACATAGACACGTCGTTGCGAAGGGGCATTCAATATTTTAGACAGATGCACTAAAAAAAACCTACTACAGAATTTGATACAAATTTAGGAGAATTTGTACAGACCGATGACTCCACAACAGATACGGTGAAATACGTGGCTACACGAGACCAAAGGACATATTTAGACAGACCAAACAATAGTTGAACAGACTGACCTTTTAGTAGACTCTATGTCAGATATAGCAGGCGACACTATAACAGACTCGGTGACAGATAAAGCTGCAGATAAACAGATAGATTGCCCTTTAGCAGAACTCAGATATAGTTCCAGATAGACAGACAGACAGATGACCCTATAGCAGACCCAGTGACAGATATAGTTACAGATAGACAGACAGATGACCCTGTAGCAGACTCGGTGTCAGATATAGCTACAGATAGACAGACAGATGACCCTATAGCAAAGTCAGTGACATATATCGCTACAGATAGACAGGCAGATGACCATATAAAACTGAGTGACAGATATAGTTACGGATAGACAACATATTTCTCTATAACAAACTCAGTGACAGATATAGCTACCGGTACAGATATATTTTCCCTATAGCAGACTCAGTGACAGATATAGCTACATATACAGATTTTCCTATATAAGACTCATTGACAGATATAGCTACTGCGAAACAGACAGATGAAAGCAGACTCATTGGCAAATATAGATACTGAGAAACATAGATGACCCTAAAGCAGACCCATTAACAGATATAGCTACCGAGAAGCAGACATAACCCAACAGCAGGTTTGATGACTGATATAGCTGCTGATACTTTCGTTAAAATCCTACTGTGATTGTTGATGTTTGCTACATTTTGAAATTTCACAGTCAAGATTCTTTCAAATAATACCGAGGCGGTCAGCTTCTGGAGGAAACCAGAGTGCCTGGAAAAAACCATTGACATCCGGCATGAGAACTGACATATTTGATCACACTAGGGTCTGTCCGAGTTTGATTCAAATCTGTGAGATAAGAAGCACTGTGATCTGTGAGCGTGCACTTTAAGTGTACTTTAGCATTTTTATTTGGTAGATCTGTCATATACCACTTTTTTAATTTAATCATAAAATACACTCAAAAAGTGGTATATGACAGTATCATATACCACTTTTTGAATGTATTTTATGATTAAAAAAGTGGTATCTGACAGATCAACTGTCTTTGGTGTTGTCTGTGGTGTTACCAATATATAAATTGACACCAAATGGTACAAATTCTACAAGGAAATATTATATTTCAATCGTTTATTTATTTATTTTAATTTACTAGGTAAATCGCGAGTTTTAAGATTAAATAAAAGATCATCAAATCAAAATACTACAATATTGTCCCTGGTGTTACAAAGGTGTCTCTGGTGTTAACAAAACAATTGGTAAACATTGGATAATCTTGAGGAATGTAAATGTTTCTATTCAAATATCTGTTCAAACTCCATTTTTGAGAGATAGAATATAATGTAAGATGTATTGTCTTACTTTTGTTCCCCAACACGCATTGAAATTTCAGTATTTTAAATGGCTGTCTTTGGTGTTATTCTTTTTGTCTTTGGTATAACTTCTAAATGTCTGTGGTGTTGCCATGGTCTATCCATTCATTAATTTGCACAATGTAAATAAATTTTGTTAACTTATAATTAATTATAAATTACGTATTAAGTACTTTTCTATGAACCAGTAAAGAACGCGTGCCACAAAAAGGCAGTAACTTATTATAAAATTCCGTTCTTGCATTTTTTTTAGTTTATCATTTCGAGATTTTAAGATTGTTATTTAAGTGTTAAAATGAAAAATACAGTCTCAAATTTTAAATGATATGTCAGCTAGTTTGTTATTCATGTATAGAAATAGGTTTTTATTTAAAATCTACTTAAATATAGATATTTCCAAAAACATAAATGATGGTTACTCCAGAGGACATTATGAAGCACAATTTTAAATTTAATTTGATATTCTGTCAAAAAGAACCAATCTCTTGTGTGCATATTTCTCAGAATAAAATTTTATGTTTCAAATATTGATTTCCAACCAATGAAATGACGGGATTTAATTATTTTCTTATCGTTATTTTGGTTTGTGGAATTTCTACATTTTTGAGAATGACCCATACAAGAACTAGTACAATATTTATGTATTGTACGACAATTACTATGGTTACCTACTTTGTAATAGAGAACACAAGCAACATCTGCTGACTTCACATTCTTTATCTTGCCATTCAAAATTTTCTGAACCACCAAACATAGCAATGCAGTCTTGATCAGTTGTCATATCATCATCATTCGGTTGACCACCTCTCCAATAGAAATAGTTCTGTGGTTTACCGGACCAATCAGTGAATACATCTTCTGAGGTCAAATCATTGACCCCGATCCAAATACCGTCCCATTTGTTTGGGTATAAGCTACAAAATAATAACCGAAATACTTGTATAGAATAAAAGAAGTTCTACCCTAAAATTATGTCAACCTTGTTTTTACAACCATTGATAGTTGAACTTGGATTATACTGAATTTATTGGGTAATAATTGCAGTTAGTCACGCGCAAATTAAATGAATGATGAAGTCTTGACTTCACTCCATAACTTCACTGCATCACTTAACGCCATTACTTTACTATGACGCCACGTCATGATTTTACTCGATAAGTTCACTCCATAACTTCACTGCATCACTTAACGCCATGACTTTACTATGACGCCACGTCATGATTTTACTCGATAACTTCACTCCATAACTTCACGCCATGACTTCACTCCATGGCTTTACTCTATAACTTCACGCCATGACTTCACTCAGTGGCTTACTCTATGACTTCACTCAATGACTTCACTAAGTGGCTCACTCTATGACTTCACTCCATGGCCTTACTCTATAACTTCACTCCATGACTTCACGCCATGACTTCACGCCATGACTTCACTTCATGACTTCACTTCATGACTTCACTCCATGACTTCACTTCATGACTTCACTTCATGACTTCACGCCATGACCTTACTCAGTGGCTCACTCTATGACTTCACTCAATGACTTCACTCAGTGACCCACTCTATGTCTTCACTTCATGACTTCACTTCATGACTTCACTCCATAACTTCACGCCATGACTTTACTCCATGACTTTACTCTATAACTTCACGCCATGACTTCACTCAGTGGCTCACTCTATGACTTCACTCAATGACTTCACTCAGTGGCTCACTCTATGACTTCACTCCATGACCTTACTCTATAATTTCACTCCATGACTTCACTTAATGACTTTACGCCATGACTTCACTTCATGACTTCACTTCATGACTTCACTCCATGACTTCACTTCATGACTTCACTTCATGACTTCACGCCATGACCTTACTCAGTGGCTCACTCTATGACTTCACTCAATGACTTCACTCAGTGGCTCACTCTATGACTTCACTCCATGACCTTACTCTATAACTTCACTCCATAACTTCACGCCATGACTTCACTTCATGACTTCACTTCATGACTTCACTCCATGACTTCACTTCATGACTTCACGCCATGACTTCACTCAGTGGCTCACTCTATGGCTTCACTCAATGACTTCACTCAGTGGCCCACTCTATGTCTTCACTTCATGACTTCACTTCATGACTTCACTTCATGACTTCACTCCATAACTTCACGCCATGACTTCACTCAATGACTTCACTCAGTGGCTCACTCTATAACTTCACTCAATGTCTTCACGCCATGACTTCACTCCATGACTTCACTTCATGACTTCACTTCATGACTTCACGCCATGACCTTACTCAGTGGCTCACTCTATGACTTCACTTCATGACTTCACTCCATGACTTCACTCCATGACTTCACTTCATGACTTCACTCCATGACCTTACTCAGTGGCTCACTCTATGACTTCACTCCATAACTTCACTGCATGACTTCACTTCATGACTTCACTTCATGACTTCACGCCATGACCTTACTCAGTGGCTCACTCTATGACTTCACTCCATAACTTCACTGCATGACTTCCCTCCATAACTTCACTCCATAACTTCACTCCAGGACTTCACGCCATGACTTTACTCCATGACTTCACTCAGTGGCCCACTCTATGTCTTCACTCCATAACTTCACTGCATGACTTCCCTCCATAACTCCACTCTATAACTTCATACCATGTTTTCACTCTCTGACTTATCTACATCACATTACTTCAGTCAATATATTTCATACAATTACCTCAAGTACGTATCAATAAGAAACTGTTGGGCATCTCCGTCTGGTATTTCTGCAATTCTCCCGCCATTACTGATACAGTTGAGATGGCAAGTCTGAGCTGATCCACTTGACCCGATCCAGTAACAATAATCATTGTATTTATCAGCATGTAATGGACAATTATCTGTAAAAATAGACAACTCATTCTTAACGAAAGTAAAATACAGGAAGTAACGGGGAAATCCATATTTTTGAACAAAATCTTAGCATGACAAATCAAATTGATTTCACAATTTCCCAAAATTCAGCCTATGTGCAAATGTTAACCCCCTCTTTTATTTTTACTTATCGTAATTAAATTAATCCATACGGTTAATTGACTTAAATTCTAAAAAATTTTTGTTAATGATTAAAGAAGAGGTTAATCTTGTTAAATGGGTGTGTCCTCCGAACGCCTACTCGCTAAAACAACGTCTCATTAGAGATGGGGATTGGAGGGGGGGGGGGGTCTTTCAAAGGTGCTTTACCTGTAATTTTGTAAAGTAAAAAAATTGTATCAAAAATTAATTTAAAATTAGTTGTACAAAAAAAAATGTGCATCGTAGTTAGCTCTAAAGTTAAAATTTCTTTGGAAAAATGTTTATCATACATTGTCAAATAAATTGTAAAAATATAATTTTAAATTCATATTTATTGTTGAAAGATGCACCGAGCACCAAATTGTTAAATTTTCTATTGCAAACTGTTTCGCCACTCCAAAGATTTTTTCCGATTGACCACTCCATGAAATTTTATCATTCAGTATATTTAAATTGTTATATATTTATTTGTTGTGCATGCCATACATTTTGTGACATTAACCTTATTTTGAACACATATGTTGACATTTTGAAAATAAGGATAATTTTAAAATCTATATCTTCTAAACTATGTTATAAAACACTTAAAGTTCATCTATAATAAATTAATTTATAAACTATATACATTTCAAATTAACAAAATTTTATCTAAACTGTCTTTTGTATCTCTTAATGTCGGCTTTTGCTTAATATTTACTAATACATATTTACATCCTTTATATTTAACTCATTTTACCCCTATAACACTACATATGTACTATAGAAATATGTATATAGCACATATTGCGTACTGAGACAACTCATAACCCTTGAAGTTAAAACAAATGGAAAATTAATTGAATTCTTCAGTAACAGAAGTCAGAAAATAAAAAAAAACTACACTTACCGACAAAGCTGAATAATGCCAGGGACATTAAAGTCATAACAACCATTTCCATATCCTAACGTTTGAACTGTCAAACTGTTCTGCAAAATATTAATTCGGCTAGTATGTTTCTTCAAAGATTTTATTATTATCTGTGAGATTATGTCATATAAACTGTTTTTAGATTGTCCTTACTCGAATAAAATCTTACCATCTCCGGTTTGATACCTGTATTATCTCGTACTGAATTAATACGCCAGCTGAAATATGTAATATATGTTTGAATCAATAAGGCATCTGTAATCAACATTGAACTGTTCATTTGACCTTTATTATTAAACAGTTTGCTATGAACAAGTATATTTATGTGACAGAAACGCAGTGATTTTATAAGTTACATGGTTTGTAAGTGTCCGGTACGGAATGATACAGGGTCAGTAGGAAAGATACCGGGTGAGGCGACAGCCTCATGACCCGGGGCTATTGAAAAATGTTTTTAAAAGTGCTACCGATGTCAATGAATGAAGTTAAAAAAATATTATTTGGATGCAATAAGATACTGCTGTGACAAAAATAAAAAAATAAAAAAATAAAATAAAAATAAATAAAATACTAAAATTCAGCATACTAACGAAGTCTAGCAGTCTTTCCTTTGGCTTTCAATGTTTCGAAATACTACATCCATGCGTTTTAACTCACTATCTTCAGCAGATGGTTCAGCAAACCATTTATTTACGGTCGCCATTTTGGTTGACGTTTACGTTAGAGACAGGGGACGTAACTCCAACCCACCCAGTATGAGCCTTACTGACCCAGTATTTTTGCGCGTGCGGCTATGTACGGAATGATAATGGGTTGGTCATCTGATTCGATTTAGCCAATCATTTCTATAGGTTTTAGTCAGAGGTAGGGTAAATTTCCTTATCTAGGTTGTTTAGGTATTGAGTTCGAATCCTAAAAGTACCAACGTGTTGGCTGGATCATAGTTTTTAAGTGTCTTTAATAAAAGGTCAAGCGGACAGGTCAATGTAGTTTGTCTACAATCTCGCATATAAGGTTTCAGTTCTTTTTAAAGCATTTGAAAGAACTGACATACTAAAAGCCTAATTTAGCATATATTTGCATTTCTTATATATATATATATAAAGAAAAAGTTAGTTTCTCAGTGCCCGGTAGAATATAATAAAATAAATAAGTACAACACGATTTTGTAAAGCTGTAGCGCTTTCATTTCATCTTCAGATGCTTTACATAGTAACATTCATAACATAGTAACAAAGTAACTAGTGATGACGTTATTTAGACAATAGGATAATAAAACAATACGATGACGTCATTATTAAGGGAGGTAATTATGTTAGACTGTTTAGTTTCGGCTTTAGAGTTCTAGTGAAATATTTTTCTTTTTCTTTTCTTTCAATTGCATTGTCTGTAAATAATTTATAAAAGGGAAAAATCATCTAGACGGGATTCTTCGTAATCCCAGATGATAAAACTATCGTCTAGAAAACGTTTCCAGTTTGTTGTGATAAATTCCCTGAATTGGTTTCCCCATTTTTGTTGTACTTTATCCAGTAGTATTTCTTCAAGATATCCAAGGGTTAGTGTTGCATATGTTGGGGCCATTTTAGTGCCCATAGCAGTTCCTTTTATTTGTTGATAATGTTCATCATTTAAAGTGAATGTGTTATTAGTTAAAACTAATTCTGCTGCTTCTAATATGAAATCTTTTTTAAACCGGCTGTTAATATTTTCCGGAAATTTTGAAATCCAGTAATTTAGTGCTTTCAGTCCTAGTTCACACGTAATATTTGTATAGAAACGTTTTCTAGACGATTGTTTTATCATCTGGGATTACGAAGAATCCCGTCTAGATGATTACGCTCAGATATTAAATGAACTAAATCCAAACATTAAATTCACGAAAGAAATAAGTGAAACTAAAATACCATTTTTAGATGTTCTTGTCGAGAAAAAAGGAAACGAAATAACAATCGATATCTATTTCAAACCAACTGACACACACCAGTATTTACATTTCGGTTCATGCCATCCAAGACATACAAAAAGGTCAATACCATACAATTTAGCAAGAAGAATTTGTACCATAGTCAGCGATAAAGACACAAAGATACAACGTTTGGATGAACTTAAAATTTACCTCCTTTCGAGACTTTACCCACAACAAATAATCGAAAACGGGATACAAAAGGCATTACAGATCGACAGAACTGAACTCTTAAATCCGCCAAGACACGAAAACACCGAAATAAATATTTTACCGCTAGTAACAACACACAATCCGCAAAACAAAAACATAACACCCACAATTAATCAATTACAAGAAGTACTGAAACAAAATTTAACCACCAAAGAAATATTCAAAAAGTCAAAATTCATAAACAGCAAAAGACAACCAAAAAACTTAAAAAGATTGCTTTGTAAATCGAAATTCGCGGGAACAAACGACGTATGTGTAACAAAATGTAGCGATCCAAGATGTGGAACATGTGTGCATTTACAAGAAGGAAAAACTTACACTTTTAAAAGCAAAACATTCACCGTAAACGCAAAAATGTCTTGCCATTTAAAAAATATGATCTATGTGATTTCTTGCCCGGGTTGTAATGAATTTTATATAGGGGAAACGGGTTCAACACTTCGCTCTCGGGTTAGAGTGCACAAACAGCAAATACAGAAGAAACTAATTCAGGACGAATCTAAAAAGGCAGGTTGTTCTTATATTCAGGTTCAAGTAATATAAATCAGAAGAAATTTGAATCAGACATGTTTCACTTTATTTTATCTGGTGATCCTTAAACGTAGGTGAGCCTTAAGACAGGCTTGGCAGTATATTTATCTATTGATCCTTATCTGGTGGTCCTTATATAGAGGTGACATTTAAGGCAGGCTTGACAGTATATTTATCTATTGATCCTTATATAGAGGTGACATTTAAGGCAGGCTTGACTGTATTTTATCTATTGATCCTTATATAGAGGTGACATTTAAGACAGGTTTGACTGTATATTTATCTGGTGGTCCTTATATAGAGGTGACATTTAAGGCAGGCTTGACAGTATTTTATCTATTGATCCTTATATAGAGGTGACATTTAAGACAGGTTTGACTGTATATTTATCTGGTGGTCCTTATATAGAGGTGACCTTAAAGACAGGTTTGACTGTATATCTATCTGGTGGTCCTTATATAAAGGTGACCTTTAAGACAGGTTTGACTGTATATTTATCTGGTGGTCCTTATATAGAGGTGACCTTTAAGGCAGGTTTGACTGTATATCTATCTGGTGGTCCTTATATAGAGACGATCTTTAAGGCAGGTTTGACTGTATATCTATCTGGTGGTCCTTATATAGAGACGATCTTTAAGGCAGGTTTGACTGTATATTTATCTGGTGGTCCTTATATAGAGACGATCTTTAAGGCAGGTTTGACTGTATATCTATCTGGTGGTCCTTATATAGAGACGACCTTTAAGACAGGTTTGGCTGTATATTTATCTGGTGGTCCTTATATAGAGACGATCTTTAAGGCAGGTTTGACTGTATATCTATCTGGTGGTCCTTATATAGAGGTGACCTATAAGACAGGTTTGACTGTATATTTATCTGGTGGTCCTTATATAGAGGTGTCCTTTAAGGCAGGTTTGACTGTATATTTATCTGATGGTCCTTATATAGAGGTGACATTTAAGGCAGGCTTGACAGTATATTTATCTATTGATCCTTATATAGAGGTGACCTTTAAGACAGGTTTGACTGTATATTTATCTGGTGGTCCTTATATAGAGGTGACATTTAAGGCAGGTTTGACTGTATATCTATCTGGTGGTCCTTATATAAAAGTGACCTTTAAGGCAGGTTTGACTGTATATTTATCTGGTGGTCCTTATATAGAGGTGACCTTTAAGGCAGGCTTGACAGTATATTTATCTATTGATCCTTATATAGAGGTGACATTTAAGGCAGGTTTGACTGTATATCTATCTGGTGGTCCTTATATAAAAGTGACCTTTAAGGCAGGTTTGACTGTATATTTTTCTGGTGGTCCTTATATAAAAGTGACCTTTAAGACAGGTTTGACTGTATATTTATCTGGTGGCCCTTATATAGAGGTGATCTTTAAGGCAGGTTTGACTGTATATTTATCTGGTGGTCCTTATATAGAGGTGACCTTTAAGACAGGTTTGACTGTATATTTATCTGGTGGTCCTTATATAGAGGTGATCTTTAAGGCAGGTTTGACTGTATATTTATCTGGTGGTCCTTATATAGATGTGACCTTTAAGGCAGGTTTGACTGTATATTTATCTGGGGGCCTTATATAGAGGTGGCCTTTAAGGCAGGTTTGACTGTATATTTATCTGGTGGTCCTTATATAGAGGTGACCTTTAAGGCAGGTTTGACTGTATATTTATCTAGTGGTCCTTATATAGAGGTGACCTTTAAGGCAGGTTTGACTGTATATCTATCTGGTGGTCCTTATATAAAAGTGACCTTTAAGGCAGGTTTGACTGTATATTTATCTGGTGGTCCTTATATAGAGGTGACCTTTAAGGCAGGTGTGACTGTATATTAATCTGGTGGTCCTTATATAGAGGTGACCTTTAAGACAGGTTTGACTGTATATTTATCTATTGATCCTTATATAGAGACGACCTTTAAAACAGGTTTGTGTATATTTATCTGGTGGTCCTTATATAGATGTGACCTTTAAGGCAGGTGTGTGTATATTTATCTGGTGGTTCTTATATAGAGGTGACCTTTAAGGCAGGTTTGACTGTATATTTATCTAGTGGTCCTTATATAGATGTGACCTTTAAGGCAGGTTTGACTGTATATTTATCTATTGATCCTTATATAGAGACGACCTTTAAAACAGGTTTGTGTATATTTATCTGGTGGTCCTTATATAGATGTGACCTTTAAGGCAGGTGTGTGTATATTTATCTGGTGGTTCTTATATAGAGGTGACCTTTAAGGCAGGTTTGACTGTATATTTATCTAGTGGTCCTTATATAGATGTGACCTTTAAGACAGGTTTGACTGTATATTTATCTATTGATCCTTATATAGAGACGACCTTTAAGACAGGTTTGACTGTATATTTATCTATTGATCCTTATATAGAGACGACCTTTAAGACAGGTTTGACTGTATATCTATCTGGTGATCCTTATATAGAGACGACATTTAAGACAGGTTTGACTGTATATCTATCTGGTGATCCTTATATAGAGACGACCTTTAAGACAGGTTTGACTGTATATTTATCTATTGATCCTTATATAGAGACGACCTTTAAGACAGGTTTGACTGTATATCTATCTGGTGATCCTTATATAGAGACGACCTTTAAGGCAGGTTTGACTGTATATTTATCTTGTGGTCCTTATATAGAGGTGACCTTTAAGGCAGGTTTGACTGTATATCTATCTGGTGATCCTTATATAGAGACGACCTTTAAGGCAGGTTTGACTGTATATTTATCTTGTGGTTCTTATATAGAGGTGACCTTTAAGGCAGGTTTGACTGTATATTTATCTGGTGATCCTTATATAGAGGTGACCTTTAAGGCAGGTTTGACTGTATATTTATCTGGTTGTCCTTATATAAAGGTGACCTTTAAGGCAGGTTTGACTGTATATTTATCTAGTGGTCCTTATATAGAGGTGACCTTTAAGACAGGTTTGACTGTATATTTATCTTGTGGTCCTTATATAGAGGTGACCTTTAAGGCAGGTTTGACTGTATATTTATCTGGTGGTCCTTATATAGAGGTGACCTTTAAGGCAGGTTTGACTGTATATTTATCTGGTGGTCCTTATATAGAGGTGACCGTTAAGACAGGTTTGACTGTATATCTATCTGGTGGTCCTTATATAGAGACGACCTTTAAGACAGGTTTGACTGTATATTTATCTGGTGGTCCTTATATAGATGTGACCTTTAAGGCAGGTTTGACTGTATATTTATCTAGTGGTCCTTATATAGAGGTGACCTTTAAGGCAGGTTTGACTGTATATTTATCTGGTGGTCCTTATATAGAGGTGACCGTTAAGACAGGTTTGACTGTATATTTATCTGGTGGTCCTTATATAGAGGTGACCTTTAAGACAGGTTTGACTGTATATTTATCTAGTGGTCCTTATATAGAGGTGACCTTTAAGGCAGGTTTGACTGTATATTTATCTGGTGGTCCTTATATAGAGGTGACCGTTAAGACAGGTTTGACTGTATATTTATCTGGTGATCCTTATATAGAGACGACCTTTAAGACAGGTTTGACTGTATATTTATCTGGTGGTCCTTATATAGAGGTGACCTTTAAGACAGGTTTGACTGTATATCTATCTGGTGGTCCTTATATAGAGACGACCTTTAAGACAGGTTTGACTGTATATTTATCTGGTGGTCCTTATATAGAGGTGACCTTTAAGACAGGTTTGACTGTATATTTATCTGGTGGTCCTTATATAGAGACGACCTTTATGGTAGGGGTGTATATATTTATCTGGTGGTCCTTATATAGATGTGACCTTTAAGACAGGTTTGACTGTATATTTATCTGGTGGTCCTTATATAGAGGTGACCTTTAAGACAGATTTGACTGTATATTTATCTAGTGGTCCTTATATAGAGGTGACCTTTATGGTAGGGGTGTATATATTTATCTGGTGGTCCTTATATAGAGATGACCTTAAAGACAGGTTTGACTGTATATTTATCTAGTGGTCCTTATATAGAAGTGACCTTTATGATAGGGGTGTGTATATTTATCTAGTGGTCCTTATATGTGGTGACATTAAAGGCAGGTTTGACTATATTAATCTTGTGGTCCTTATATAGAGGTGACTTTTAAGGCAGGGATGATTGTATTTTTGTCTGGTGGTCCTTATATAGAGGTGACCTTAATGGTAGGTGTGTATATATTTATCTGGTGGTCCTTATATACAGGTGACCTTAAAGACAGGTTTGACTGTATATTTATCTGGTACTCCTTATATAGAGGTGACCTATAAGACAGGTTTGACTGTATATTTATCTGGTGGTCCTTAGATAGAGGTGTCCTTTAAGGCAGGTGTGACTGTATATTTATCTGGTGGTCCTTATATAGAGATGTCCTTTAAGACAGGTTTGACTGTATATTTATCTGGTACTCCTTATATAGAGGTGACCTTTAAGGCAGGTTTGACTGTATATTTATCTGGTGGTTTTTAGTTAGATGTGACTTTTATGGCAGGTTTGACAATATTTATCTGGTGGTCCTCATGTAAAGGTGACTTTTAAGGCAGGTGTGTGTATATCTAACTGGTGGTGCTCATGTAAAGGCGACTTTTAAGGCAGGTGTGTGTATATCTATCTGGTGGTCCTTATATAGAGGTGACATGTAAGACGGATTTGACTGTATATTTATCTAGTGGTCGTTATATAGAGGTGACCTTAACGGCAGGTTTGACTGTATATTTATCTGGTGATCCTTATATGAGGTGACCTTTAAGGCAGGCTCGACTATATTAATCTGGTGGTCCTTATTAAGAGGTGACCTTAAAGAAGGTTTGACTGTATATTTATCTAGTGGTCCTTATATACAGGTGACATTAAAGACAGGTTTGACTGTATATTTATCTAGTGGTCCTTACATAGATGTGACTTTTAAGACAGGTTTGACTGTATGTTTATCTAGTGGTCCTTATATAGAGGTGACATTTAAGACAGGTTTGACTGTATATTTATCTAGTGGTCCTTATATACAGGTGACCTTTAAGACAGGTTTGACTGTATATTTATCTAGTGGTCCTTATATACAGGTGACATTTAAGACAGGTTTGACTGTATATTTATCTGGTGGTCCTTATATAGATGTGACCTTAAAGAAGGTTTGACTGTATATTTATCTAGTGGTCCTTGTATAGATGTGAATTTTAAGGCAGGTTTGACTGTATATTTATCTGGTGGTCCTTATATAGAAGTGACCTTTATGGTAGGTGTGTGTATATCTATCTGGTGGTCCTTATATAGAGGTGACCTTAAAGACAGGTTTGACTGTATATTTATCTAGTGGTCCTTATATAGATGTGAATTTTAAGGCAGGTTTGACTGTATATTTATCTGTTGGTCCTTATATAGAAGTGACCTTTATGGTAGGTGTGTGTATATTTATCTGGTGGTCCTTATATAGAGGTGACCTTTAAGGCAGGTTTTACTGTATATTTATCTGGTGGTCCTTATATAGAGGTGACCTATAAGACATGTTTGATTGTATGTTTGTGTGGTGGTCCTTATATAGAGGTGACCTTTATGGTAGGTGTGTATATATTTATCTGGTGATCCTTATATAGAGATGACCTTAAAGACAGGTTTGACTGTATATTTATCTGGTGGTCCTTATATAGAGGTGACCTTTATGGTAGGTGTGTATATATTTATCTGGTGATCCTTATATAGAGATGACCTTAAAGACAGGTTTGACTGTATATTTATCTGGTACTCCTTATATAGAGGTGACCTATAAGACAGGTTTGACTGTATATTTTTCTGGTGGACCTTATATAAAGGCGACCTTTAAGACAGGTTATACTGTATACTTATCTGGTGGTCTTTATATAGACGTGAACTTAACGGCAGGTTTGAATGTATATTTATCTGGTGTGCCTTATATAGAGGTGACCTTTAAGACAGGTTTGACTGCATATTTATCTGGTGGTTCTAATATAGAGGTGACCTTTAAGACAGGTTTGACTTTATATTTATCTGGTGGTCCTTATATATAGGTGACCTTAAAGACAGGTTTGACTGAATATTAATCTAGTGGTCCTTATATAGAGGCAGGTGTGACTGTATATTTATCTGGTGGTCCTTATATAGATGTGACCTTTAAGGCAGGTGTGACTGTATATATATCTGGTGGTCCTTTTATAGAGGCAGGTGTGACTTTATTTATCTGGTGGTCCTTATATTGTGGCAGGTGTGACTGTATATTTATCTCATGTCCCTTATAGAGAGGTGGATACTAAGTGAGGTTTGACTATATTTATCTTGTTTCCCTCATGTTCGACTGCAGACATAAAGAATAATTTCTCCGATCTTAGTTAAGCTCATCGACTCCACTATGTAGCTTGTTCAACCAATCACTTTATAAAATCAATGAACAGTTCCGATTAACAAATAATTTACGATTCAGTCCCTCAATTATCTTGTCGCCGAAGGATAACCACGATCACGAATGGTCCATTTTGTTCGCAGTTAATGAATGAAGGAATCAATCTATCTATCAACCACACCGTGAAATCATGAAAGTCAATCAGTCAGTCAATCAATCTATCAATCAATCAATCAATCAATCAATCAATCAATCAATCAATCAATCAATCAATCAATCAATCAATCAATCAATCAATCAACCACGTCGAGCTATCACGCTATTCAACCAATCAATTATAAAATCGATCAATTAATGAACAAAAAGTCAATCAATCAAATCAATAAGTTTATTGAAATAAAAAAAATCCATAATAATAACAATAATAATAATAATAATAATAAACCATCACGTTCTCAATGTGATTGGGACCGTCTTGACCGAGTGGAGTTTTGCTCGCGCTTATACAGTATAACAATGTCATTGTGGATGGCAAGTTTCGATATAAGTTAAGCATTCTTGACTAAGCCGTAAAACGACATTAAGTCAACCAACGAAATAACCCTATATATATCACTATAGATACGAATCCCATTCGGGAAGACTTAGTTAAGTTTTTTAGTTTGCTTTTACGCCCCGGTCCAGATACCTTCACTAATAAAGACATGTTCAGTTGCCGAATGATAGAAGAACCAGTTTAACCGGAGAGAACTGCCGACCTTCGACTAAACGAACTAACAAACTTTCCCACTAGGAAGTACTCGAGTGGAATCCGAACATAAACTGTGAAATGTGCTGTGACCCGTAAGCATTCGCTCTACACCACTCGGTCAAAGAGGTATAGCTTGATAAAAAAGTACAATCAAAAATAGTTTACACTCAGTTTTATGGATTTTTCTCAAAACCAGATAACAATGAAAAGCAGAAATTTGACCATATATATAAGTCTACGCCTAATACATCATTATAGATTGTGTTTCTCAACATTTTTCTCTGCTTCTGTATAGTATAAAATTTTGTCAAAAATGATCATCCTGAAAAAACTAAACTGACCCCACCCCTTTCACCATAAGTTGCATTCAAAATTAAGAAGGTGTCACAGGTAACTGATCCAATGACCGGATAACACTTTGATGACAAGACAGTTAGGCCAAGGGAATATAAACACTTGTGTATACGTTAATAGATGGGGTACAAATAGATAGTGGAATGGTAACATCAATGTTAGGATAGAGATTTTTAACAAGTACATAATTAAGACACCTAAAACGAAGTAAGGCGACTTGATGTTTCTGCACCGTTTCTTCTTCTTATTATTATAATTCTTCTTCTTATAATGATTATTATTATTCTTGCCCTACCTTTTCCTCGGAGACCGTTGGTCCGATCTTAACCAAACTCCACAGGAAGCTTAATCCCTGTCCCGACATGTGCAATCAGGTCCAAGTTGAATGAAATTTTACAGATAGATTGTATAAGTAATGAAAAATTTATTTCGCATCGTTACTTTTCTAAATGGGGGCCATTGCCATAAAATGAAAAAAAGCGGGGAAATTAAAATTTCAATGAAATTACACAGAAAGGTTTAATCGAAAGCGTAGGATTTATTTAAATTCCTAAAAGTCCAAAATGGCGGCGATTGACCTCTATTCGTTTGGACGTCTATTTGTTATGAGGCATCCATCATTACAATAATACTAGTATAAAGTTAATATTTTCAAGTAATAACAAAATTGTAAATTCTAGATACATTCTTAACTCTGCGTACTATGTGAATAATTTTCCCACCTAACTTCTAAAACATATTACACAAAGCACAAGCAGAATATAAATTTGTTTTGCTCTAATCTAATGATTGGTTAGCCTTCCTTTAACAGAAATAAGGTTGAGTTAAATGAATTGAAAAAGATTAAGACATATCTTTATGTCTGTCATTAAGAAAAAGGCGTAATAAATTTACTCTCTTTTTTCATCATTGCAGAAATTGCCAAATTTTACTGAGTAAACCTAAGGCTATATTATTGCAAACTATACATTATTGAAAGCTAACATGCATGGTTGATAAAACGAATACATAATTTCCAGTAATTACATTTTTAGAGACAAATAATTGAGTGTAATCAATTTTTGATTAAACTTTTAAATGAACTTAACTGAAATTAAAAATAAATCAGATACCACACATAAAAGTATAAAATAGCATATATAAAACATGTTAAAATCTCAAGACTACGTTGATACTAAATGGCCTTCTGACAGAAAAAGGCTGGTCCTGATAGCCCTTTCCGATAAATCAAAGATGTTATCATTTTTTTCTTTTCACTACATAAAAAAGAAATATTAAGTTATCAGTAACAATTGTCTTCACTATGCCGTATTAGGGTTATTCAATTAAAAAATTACAACGTTGTCTGTCTTAAATTCTCTTAAACAGAACATTATATCAAAATACATGTGGTTATAATATAAATAAGAAAAAGTAGACATGGAAACATTATGGATTTTACATGTGTTCTTTATGAAGATTTTTTATCTAAAAATTAGACTGTTTCCAAAATCTAAAATTAAAAACAAAAACAAAAATGGATTCTATGGTTAATATGTGATTATATATATGTTAATAATAAAACACGTAAAATATTTTAAATATATACAATACATATGGCTAATTTACGATTTTTCACCTGGGTTTTTCCCGCAGACACGCGTAAACTCGTGAACAATTGTACAAACTACGAATTTAAATATTAAAAAACATATTTTATTCTCTAGTTAGAATAATATAAAGTTTTTTTCCAACATCTATTTTGAAAATATGGAAAAAAGCTTATATAAGGATGGAACATTAATTACATTTAAAACATTTATATTTTCATTTTTTTTGGGTAAAATGTTGCAATTTTAGAGGTAATCTTTGATTTTTTTTACTTTTGTGGTCAACAAAGACAAATTTTGAGAGAAAAAAAAACATCATTTAAATCTTCATGAAATGGATTTCAAATATTGTGTAATTGGTTTCCAGGTTACATTTTATACGAAAAACCTCACTGTGACCTACTTTTCAATGCATGACATAATGCTTTATATCAGGCTCCGGTTTCACAATCATTCTTCAGCTAAGATTTTGCTCAATTTAGATCTTGCAAATTTTCA
Source organism: Anadara kagoshimensis (assembly GCA_021292105.1). Lineage (NCBI taxonomy): Eukaryota > Metazoa > Mollusca > Bivalvia > Arcoida > Arcidae > Anadara > Anadara kagoshimensis. The sequence continues at coordinate 42,846,327 of CM037872.1, read as the reverse complement.
AATCTTGATAATTTTGTTAATTTTCAAGATATTGAGAAATTTAAAGTGTCATTTTTTAAGATCACGTCTAGATTAAAATATTTACATTTAGTTTTTACAAAAATATTCACCAGTAGTTCCAAAAAGAGATTACAAAAATTTGCTAAAATTATGTTAAGGAAAATCTTAGCTAAGGAATGAGTGTGAAACTGGGGCCTAAACTTCGTATTTATAGTATTAATATAAGTAACTAATTTATTTTAATAGAATTGTATCTTGTGCAAATTATTCGCAACATGAAAATAGCCATGTCAGTTAATTAAATGCTAATGAATTCTCACATAAAACGTAGCACATTAACTGATCAAGTTTTACGTTATATCAACAAAATGCTCGTATTTAAGCCATTTACTTTACATTCGCCAAATTATAGATTGTTTTTACGAGATACTAAGGTTCTTTTCAAAAGGACTTGTTGATTTAATTCTTAATTACAATTACTGTAAACCAACTTTTATTCGTGGATATTAATTTTCGCGATTCTCTTACCAAAACCATTTCGAGATATTAACTTAAGCCTAATATTTGGTATAAATAAAACCATATTAAGAAACAAATTCGTGACGATTAACTTCGGGATTATTTTGTCCTTGCCAAACACGCGAACGTTAATCGCACACCAATTAAAGTTGGTTTTACAGTAGTGTAACAATGCCTACATCATTTTTAAACTTCGACCATTATACCTTACAACACAAATCAGTATAGTTCTGTCTGTGACCATAAGTACCATCATGAATGCCAAGAATAGAAAAAAGAATAAAATTTTGGCTATGCTATCAATGCCAATTAATTCTGCTAAAGTTTTAAAAAGTATTTAGTTTATTTATCTTAAAATACTTACTCCAAAACATATACATAGTATATCTTTAGTATCCTTAAATATCAACGAAGGACAATTATTCATTTTATCTTATATTTTTAAAAAATATAGTCTACAAAAAAATATGCCGAGGCAGTGTAATTTTAAAAGTTGTAAATGTAGTTGAAATTCAACGGTATTTATATTCATATATATGGCAAACTATTGTAAGTCTTGGTTGAATAATTAGAAAAAGGTATTTTCTATTCCAAAAAAAGTTAACCAGGCGAGGAATCTAATTCCTTGGAAGTTTTGTTTTCTGTGATCATGAACCTGGAATGTTTAGACCACACAGACATGTGACTGTAACACAGTGACAGAGACGGGAGATACATAACACAAATAAAGAATTAAACACCATCATAAAGCATAAAAAACTATAATAATTCTTATTAATTTGTATAGACAAACAACATTAACCTGTCCGTTTAACCTTTCATTAGAAATGTTTATTTATGACCATCCATCCTACCCATTTTAGGATTCGTAGTTTATACATAACCAATGCATGTGTAATGATGTTGACCGAAAAACACCATGTGTTCCGGATACATAAATGTCCTTGTTCACAATGTATCTAAATTTAAGTCAATCGGCCAGGTCAATGTTGTTAGACAATATACACACAGGGTTATTTTTAAATTCGAATATAATGTCATATCGCGTGTAATCCATTTTGGTGTTGACCTCAAGACTAAAAAGCGAATATGAGTCATATGAAATATATATTAACAATCATTTAAGTGTTTTTCCTACTTTCTAAAATTCGAGTTTACTGTCATATACAAACAGGAATATCTGGTATCAACCATTTAAGTGTTTCCGCTACTTTCTAAATTTCTCATGAACTGTCATATACACACAGAAATATCTTTTATCAACTATTGTTTCCCCTTTGTTTCCACTAAATTCGAGTATACTATCATACACACAAGGAAATATCTTGTATCAATCATTTAAGTGTTTCCCCTACTTTCTTTTGTCATATACACACGGAAATATCTTGTATCAACCATTTAAGTGTTTCCCCTATTTCTAAATTTCAAATGTACTTTCATATACATTTACACACAGAAATACCTGGTATCAATCATTTTTGTGTTGTTCCTTTTTTTCTTAAATTCGAGTTTACTGTCAATTACACACTGAAATATCTGGTATCAGCAAAGTTTATTGTTTCCCCTACTTTCTAAAATTCGAGTATACTGTCATATACACACGGAAACACCTGACATCAACCATTTCTAGTTTCTAAAATTCATATATACTGTCATATTTGGTATTGACAAATTTTGTTGTTACCCATACTTTCTAAAAATCGGTATACCGTCATATCAATATGGAAATATCGGGTATCAACCAGCCATTGTGGTGTTGATTTCCAGGCTTAAAACTCGAGTATAGTGTTACATGAATACTGAAATATCTTGTATTTTGTATTATCCACTTTGGCATTGATCTTCAGTCTCAAAATTCGAGTATACCGTCATATACACACGGAAATACCTGGTACCAACAAATTTTGTTTCCCTACTTTCTAAAAGTATGAATACCAGGTATCAACAAATTTTGTTTCCCTACTTTCTAAAAGTAGGAATTCCAGGTATCAACAAATTTTGTTTCCCTACTTTCTAAAAGTAGGAATTCCAGGTATCAACAAATTTTGTTTTCTTACTTTTTAAAGGTAAGAATACCAGGTATCAACAAATTTTGTTTCCCCTACCTTCTAACAGTCGAGTATTCCGCCATATACAAACGGAAATACCAGGTATCAACAAATTTTGTTTCCCCTACTTTATAGAAGTCGAGTATACTGTCATATAAATACGAATATATCTGGTATCAACCATTTTGTTTCCCCTATTTTCTAGAAGTCGAGTATACTGTCATATAAATACGTAAGTTTTTGGTATCAACCATTTTGTTGTGTCACCGTTTTTCGTAAATTCGAGTATATTGTAATATATATATACGGAGATATTTGGAATCAACCATTTTGGCGTTGATCTCCAGCCTAAAAATTCGAGTATACCGTCATATACATAAGGGAATATCTCGTATAAACCATTTTGGTGTTGATTTCCACTGTTACAATACTGTAATTAAACGTGAAAATATATAACATTTTGGTGTGCTCTTTCTTCTTATATCCGAGTAAAATGTTAAATAAAATGTGGTAATATCTAGTGTTTATTAAACAGAAACAAACCGTCAATGGTAGCCGCAGACAACTCCGTGGTCAACCTACGTATCAAAGTTTTATCATTATCACAGTGTAAACGGAAAACCAAATCTTTTATATTTCATCCAGTATAAATTATAGTTTCCAAACCAAAAACGACCATAATAATAGAAATAAACATATTTGTTGTAAGTTATTTTCAAAACATTATAGTTCAAAAACATTTTCAATCTGCACTGGTTTAGAACGTTACTTGAAGGTCTTGCCGATTCATACAGGTTACTTTTCCATCATCCTTATACCTGACCGACTTCTTGTCACACATTCTCATCATTCCCTGGTTAAGATATTCTCTATCATGTTCTGGGATGGCGTTACGAGATATATCGAATATTTGCATTTTCTTGTGTTCTGGTGTGGTAACACTCCGAAACAGCTCAATGACAGATCCTTCTTTTTCTACTTTATTACTTTTCAGATACAATTCTTCTAGCTCTACATTTAGCCTCAGCCCTGTTATTAATGTGATAACTCCTTTGTCACTTATGGAGTTGTTGTTCAAGTTCAAATGTTGCAGATAGTGCCAACTGTTCTTCATGAAGACACTAATTGATTTTGCAAACTCATCATCAAGTTCATTATTTTGCAAACAAAGACTTGTCAAGTTGTGGAGGAAGTTGCTATCATGCTTTTTAGCAAATATATTGGTATAACCCAATCCACAATTCCAAAGACACAGATAATTCATGGAATTTGAGTTAGCCACCAGTAGATCAATCATAGCATCCTCTGCATTTTCACCTTTAGAACTTGAAGATGGCAAGTATGTTGTAGTAGGGGCTTCCTTTCTCTTCAAGTGAATTCTTGAATCGGAACTGGATGCTGCGTCTGGTGCTTTAACATCAATGGATTTTCCAATGATTGTCTTAGTTTGTAACCCGATACCTGTCTTGGACTGTATACTGGTATCTAGTTCAGCTGTTACAACGATGCCTGGTATAGGTGGTGACTTGGTGTCTGCCTTTGGTGGTACACCTATCTCATTTTTACTGTAATCCAAATACTGTAAATATCCACTTTGCGATGCAAGACTTCGAAGTAAACCAGCTGATTTACTTTGAGAAATATTGTTCTCTCTGAGGTTGATCTTTCGAATGCATTTATCGACCAATACTTTGCTAAGCTTTCCAATATCACCATTGCCTAATTTACATCCTGAGAGATTAATAATCTCTATGCTCGGTAGTTCAGCCAGAAAATTCGCCAGATGTGAAACGGCATCCTCACCCAAGTTATTCTTTTGTATTCTTAAAGCTTTCAGATATCTTAATTTGCACAGATGTTCGCACAATGCTGCAACTCCCTTAGATGTAATGTCATTATTGCCAAAATCAATAACTTCTAAAAAATCAAGCTTGGATAGCCATGGTGCAAAGTTGCTTATTGCACGATCAGATAGCTTGCATCCGTTCATTTCCAAAACTTCAAGTCGATGTAAAGAGCCCAAGATAGACCAGTTTATGTCAAGCAAAGTATTTCCGTTGAAACACAAGTGCAGTAAACGTGGCGTTTCAAAGGAGCTAATGATGCTGTTCACATCATTAGAAGTAAGACCAGCATTTACCAGTTTAAAGACAGTTAGATTGTCCATTACATAGACAGCTTGACAAATTTGACCAACAATTTCTGTATCCATAGGTTGCACCGCTTGATTGGATATTTCTAAACTGAATTTGTCGACATTGCAGTGTCCTAGGCGATAGGACCAAAGGGAGACAGAAGACCTTAATTCACCATTTTCATTCAGTTTTATCACAACCTGCCCTCCACCAATACTCGATACTATCTGGCACATTTTGAGAACATTACTCCAAGAAGCGGATGGTAACACAAATGTTTCAAAAAGTGAATTTTCTCTTTGTACTTCAAAGTGTGTTTTCTCTCCTGGATTCAAATGCACTCCAAATGGTATGGTTACCTTCTTCAATAAGCCTTTCTCAATCAAGAGATTCATCACATATCTTGTAGCAATGCTTAACAGTGGACCTGGAACATCGAAAGTTCCGTCTTTGTAAAGAGCGCTTATCACTTTACCATCAATTTCATACTGGTCTAAACTTTGTATCATGATGGCTTCATGTAACATTTCTGTCAAAACATCAGGTGGATCCCGCTGGTCCATCCAAAACTTCAGAAAGTCGGCAGATCTGAACACAGTACAATACGGGAACAATTTTATATGCAATGGATCCCAAATAAAACTTTCCTCATTTGTCACAAGATAATCAAGAAGTAATTCACTTTTGAATTGGTACTGATTATGACTCCCCTCGATTTGTATGATCATATGTTCATGGTCCAAGACTGCCAGTGTCGCATTGTGTATTTTCATCCTCTTTTCACGATCTAATTTTGTGTACATAACAATGTATCCTTCCCCGTCAGTGTCAACATCCAAGACAACCTGTTCAACTGGAACACAGCGATCTTTGTAAATACAGATAGCCATCTGGGTTATATCATTCACAATTTCCTGATCCAACTCTTCTAACCTCTTGGCTGTAAACGACTTTACCCAAAGCATCTTTTCTTTGCATCCTAAAAACTCTAATTCGTCCGATGGAGTCAGAAGAGGGTCTTTTAATAGGTGTTTATATGCCATAGGTAGGTTCCGTATCTTGTCGTTCTTTGAATGAGTCAGCAGACCTATACATGCAAATTTAAGAGATCAGGAAAATTGTAAGATTTATTGAATATAATATTTAAAGCTATTTTTTACAAATTTCTACAATCAACATATTATCGTAGCACCTGGCCTCAATTCACTGGTGGAAGTATGTTTTTAAACTGAATTGCAAAGTTTTTACTTTGCTTTGGTATTGTGATAAGGACATGAATTGGTATGTTCGTTTTAGATTATCTTAACATGCCATGGTGATCCATGTTGGCAATAATGAGATAAAAGTAAACATCAATTAAAATACAAGAAACAAAAATATAACTTTTTAACTAATAATTGATTTATATTAAGATTTGAATCTTACTTGTAATAGTTTTGTATTGTAAATATGGCCGCCTAATTTTGTAAAGTATGTTATTGATGCCACTGAGCCGGTATCTCTGCTGGTAGAAGTTTCACCGAGGATATAGCAGACTCAGTAGGCAATATTTTTGAACTGTCAGAAATATACTATTGCTAATATGTGCTATTTAAAATCTGAAAACCCCGAAAACTAAGTTATTCCCACTTATTCAAAGAATTTCCTTAGCTAAATTTAACAAAATATATAATTATACCTCATATATATTAAAACACTTTTCATTGGATGTTTTCCAATCACATGACATGTAACAAATGAAATATTTCCCACAAAACCACTGTCAGCGTGTGACAACCTCTTACAGCCATGTCATAATACTACTATTATCTGGTGATAACCAGGTACAAGGGAAATAACTCGAACAACAGGACCATGTTGTCATTTTTGTATACAATAACAGTTTTGTAGTTCGTCGGAAGCGGATTTGGAATTTATGCATGACAAAGATGCAGAAAACACAAAAAGAGTCACCAAAGCTTCAGTAAAAATACTAGAAATGTATTTAATGGAAACGGAAAGAGAAGTAAACCAAGATGTTTGGAATCTAAAGTATGCAGCCGACCGTAAAAGGATGGATGAAAGTGTAGCATTTAATTTAATTTAAAATTTATATATTGTTTGTATCATTTTAAATTTTATATGGTAGGCCTTGTTTTGGTATAAAAAAAATAATTGCCGTCTAGGTATGTGGACATCCAAAATTGTCACCCTTAAAAATGGTTTTCACCCTCGAGCGATGCCCTTGGGTGACAACCCTTCTGTCGGGTGACAATTCTGGATGTCCACATACCTAGAAGGCAATTATTATTTGATTTGATTCAGGGTACAGCATAGCATGTACACTCGAATCTATTCAGCGAAGTAAGCTGCTTATAAATATATTGTTCACTAAAAGATATTGCAAGGCCTGGCTGATCAAAACCCTCATCATAATTTTGTTGATAAGTTTGTCTCTTTAAACAAAATGTTAGAGTTATTAATTGACAACTTATTTCGTATGTTTGGTAAAACACGTTTTCAAACAAACCTTATACCAATGTGCACAAACTGTGCACCATTGCTTGCTGACGTGTAACTTAGTTCGTATGAAGCAGAATGTATGCAAAACATTGCTCAATCTTGAGAAAAGACTGTCGTCAAATCCATTACCTCTCTACAGATATATAGATGACGTTCAGTCTATTAGTTATAACAAATTTAGTGATTCTGTAGATTACATCTAATGCAATTATCTAAAACATACGACTGATTCTTCAAGTTCTGCTTATAGTTGGACTTATACCTACAATTGACTTATCGCCGGCCACGCCCACAATGATTCGTCAGATGACCGGATGCTTGATTTACACGCAAAAAGAATAAATTTCGACCTGAATTGCGCTATTTAATGACGTCACTGACACTAGTACATCATTAGTAGCCGCGACGCTGCTTTGGTACCGTGATGGCGGCCAGTGTCGGAACATTGTGGGCGTGGTCGGCGATATATCAATTATGACGTCAGCGAAAGGTTTAATTAGTTGTTGTATGTCAAACGGGACGACTAATATTTCTACTTTAACTTTCCTTTTCTAAACAGAAATATACCTGCTTATGTTGTATTTGTGTCATAATTAATAATTAACTTGGTAGAGAATTTATCGAATTACTTGAACTTTATAAAACAAAGCAAGCTGCTTACAAATATAAAGCTGACGCAGAATATTGCAAACGTAGGCTTATCAGGGCCCTCAAAAAGTTTGATGGCCGTAATCACAATATTGTTAATTAGTATGATGTCTCCGGGTATGTTTGGCGTCCCGTAGTTCCATTAGCCATTTATTAAAAATGTTGATTACAAATGTGACAAGTGTAGCTAGCTTAACAGGAGGTGCTTACCCTTCCGGTGACACAAACATCACTTCCTTTGTTCCAGATTGGTAAGCACTTACTGTTACCAATCCGGTGCACCTGGTCTCACTTCTCTATTGGAATTTATCATGTTTAAATGAAATTGCAAGTTTTAAATTTTTTACTTTGCTTTGGGATGATTGTGATTTTGACGTGGATTGGTATGTTAGAAGAATTGAACATAAAATGCTGAAATCAACAATTACCTTCTGTTTTGTTTAGCCAGGATTTGGCGACATCAACATCTGCTTGATTAATTTCTATTTCAACCCAGAATCCTTTTATTAATACTCCAAATCTCTCATTACATTCTTTGATACGCAAGCTACGCTGCTCTCCTTTACCAAAGACCAAGTTTTTCACGTCATGTAAAATCTGTTTACTTTGGCAATATTCCATGAAGTTTTTAAAATTATAGATGTCCTCTGGATCCAGCTTGAGGTATATTTTGTCATCTTTGTGTTCTATTGATAAACATCTTGGTAAATTACTCGGAGTTAATCTCTTGGTCGCAGCCTCCCGTAAAAACTCTTCATACGCCTACGGAAAGCAAATATTTATAATTCGAATAAAACAATAAAACAGCCAAATTGGTGTAAAGTAGAATATATACAAATGTTAAATTTATTTCTCTGATATGTATACTCTGAAATCGCGATCAAAACATCGCAGTGCATATCTTTACTTATGCAGTATTCAAATAATTGAATTTGACATCTAGAATAATAAAATCAGCGATTACAAGAAACATTTGTGACACAACTACCAAGGTCAGATCAAAGGACATGAAGACAATTTTGTAAATGTCAAGATTATAGAACATCAGCAACTAAGTATCACGAGGGAAAATACGAATGGATTAAATACCTTAATTAATGACCTCTGAAATATCAAGTCGTATTAAGATATGCTATTGGCATATCTGTTCCTGTGTTTGTCTCTGTTTTTGTCTTGTAATGTTGTCTATTTCTTATACTTCAGTGTTCTGAAAGCTTGGCATAGTGAGTGTATATAATGAAATGTGGTACATATTGTTATATATCAAATTGTTATGTTTATATAGACACGAATAATAAAAAAAACTATTTTTAAATGAGTAAGAATGAAAATTCAATCCGTGTATTGTCGGCAAACGTGCGAGGTTTAGGTCAGTTTGAAAAAAAAAACTAACAGACGTTTTCGAATATCTTAAGTCAATAAAATGTCACATCTACTGTTTACAAGATGTTCACTTTACGAGAGAAAAGAAATATAACATAAAATTGCAGTGGACGGACAAGTAGTATTTAATTTATACACTAATAATTCTAGAGGAGTCTGTATTCTTTTTGATAATAACTTTGAATATATATTGCATAAAGAAAAGCAAGATAGTGATGGTAACTTTCTGGCTCTTGATATTACTATTGAAAATAAAAAAGTCACATTAATAAAGATATACGGTCTTAACTCTGACAAATCAAAATTCTTTTAACAACTGGAGAATACCATTACTGATTTTAAAAATGAATCATATATTATCTGTGGAGATTTTAATATTGTTCAAGATGCTGAACTTGATACATATAATTACAGTTCTATTAATAACCCTAAAGCAAGAGGAAAATCTCTAGAAATACGACACAACCTTAACCTTGTTGATCCATTTAGACAATTATTTCCATACAAAAAGAGATATACTTGGAGAAAAGGTAACCCCATTAAACAAGCTAGACTCGATTATTTTTTAATTTCTGAAAAATGTTGCAGATGTTCAGATAAATCCAGCATATCGATCTGATCATTCTATGATAATATTAAATGTCCAGTTTAACAAATTTGTTAAAGGGAGGGGGCTCTGGAAATTTAACTCCGCTCTATAAAGTGATAAAGACTATGTCTCTAAAGTAAAGTCATGTATTACAAATGTTAAAAAACAATATGCAGTCCCAGTTTATGAATTAGACAATATTAGAAGCATTGATAATAATGATATACAATTTTCTATTTCTGATCAACTATTTTTGGAAATTAGAGGTAAAACTATTTCATTTTCGTCATTTAAAAAAGAAACACAAACTTAAAAAAGAAAAAACTCTTATCAAAGAAATTGAAATATTAGAAAATAAAACAGATAATACCCACGCCGACTTTGAAATTCTTGAAACTAAAATACCGAACTTGAAAACTTAAGAAAAAAAAAAAATAAAAGGACAAATAATAAGATTTAAATCCTCGCTAGTTGTGGACAATAAAAAACCTTCAAAATATTTTTAAATCTAGAATCTCGAAACTGTGCTAATAAGACAAATACCAGAATTTAAAAAGATAATGGAGAAATAGTTAGAAATCAAAAAGAAATTTTAAATAAAATAAAAAACTTTTATCTAGACCTGTATTCCAAAAAAAAGGTAGAATCTTTAGATTTAGAAAATGTTCTCGACAATTTTGATATTCCAAAACTAATTAATAATAAATCAAGTAAATTAGAAGGCAAAATTAGCCTATCTGAAGCTCTTGCTGTATTAAAAAACATGAAAAACAAAAAATGCCCAGATACTGATGGTTTTACCGCTGAATTTTTCAAGTTTTCTGGTCCCATTTGAGCGTTTTCATAGTTAGATCAATTAACGACGCTTATGAAAAGGGTGAATTGTCTGTAACACAAAAACAAGGAATTATTACCTGCATTCTTAAGGGTGACAATCCAAGAGAATTTATGCAAAACTGGAGACCAATAAGCCTTTTAAACGTTATTTACAAGATTGCGTCTGGTTGTATAGCCTCAATAATTAAAAATATATTACCTTCAATTATTTCTGAAGATCAAACTGGTTTTCTTAGCGGTAGATATAGGTGAAAATATAAGAATTGTATTTGATATAATGCAATATACGGAGTCGAAAAATATTCCAGGCATGTTTATATTAATTGACTTTTTTAAAGCATTCAATAGCGTTTCGTGGGACTTCATATTTAATGTTTTGGATTTCTTTTAGTTTGGGTAATCTATAAAGAAATGGGTTTAACTCTTCTTTGCCAATATTTCATCCACAATTAATCAAAATAATATCTTATCTGTTTTTTTATATTCAAAAGAGGTTGTAGACAAGGGGATCAAATTTCCAGTTTATTTATTCTTATTATGTGCTGAAATTTTATCCTTACTAGTGAAACATAATAAATCCATTAGTGGAATTGTTATTGCAGGTTGCCGACGACAGTACCTTAATTTTAGATGGTTTTTAAACAGCCTTCAATGGAGCTATGAACGTTATTGAATTTTTTGGAAAAATTACGGTTCTTAATATAAATGTCTCAAAAACGAGAGTAACTTGGATTGGTAAAAAGAAGTTTTGCAGGGAAACATTTAATCACCGGCTTAAATTAAACTGGAATCAAACAAGTTTTAATGTACTAGGAATAGAATTTTCAACTGATCTTAATCAAATAACAAAAAATTAATTTTGAGAAAAAATAACAAATAAAGTCAATTTTGCACTCCTGGTCAAGCAGGTATCTTACGCCATTAGGAAGAATAACAATACTTAAGACGTTGATAATATAGAAATTGAACTATCTTTTTATATCACTTCCAAACCCAACCCCTCAAATGTTGTATAAATTGAATAGCATGTTTTATGAGTTTGTTCAGAATTCAAAAAATGATAGGATTAATAGAAATGTACTTATTCAAAAATATTTCAGTGGTGGTTTAAAACCGATTCATTTACAAAAGTTTATAGAATCACTAAAAATAACTTGGATCAGAAGAACTTTAGTAAATAATGGAAAATATAGAACAATATTTTAGACTATTGTTAAAAATCCGAAAAGTATATACACACAAGGCAAAACAGCCTGTATTAACATATAAAAAATATAAGTAACGAATTTGGAAGCATGTTTTATGTTCCTTTGCAAACTTACAAAATGTGCCCATTTATTCCATTTCATATAAAATTTTTGCTAAAATCCTCAAAAGGTTGTGAAGATATGTATACAGTTTTGACTCAGAATACAACAAAACCCAAAAGTCAATAGATATCCTCTTCCCTGTAATGGCAGGAATAATCATATGTTGGATCAATGTAGTTTTGATTATCTACTGGATATCTTCTCGGATAATAGTGTGGCTGGTGAACTGTCCGATATTGACTACGTGTGGGATTTGATTGAGGATAATGGCTGCGGTGTTTTTGGAATTTTACTGGAATTCCACCTTTACCTTGTTTCGGATATGTTTTCCTTTGTTTAACAGGGAAGAGGATATCTATGGAAACCAACACCCAAACACTTACGAACCTCCACGCCATTTTTTTAGGAAGACGCCCAAACCGTCCACCCCGGAGGAGATAAAATCAAATGAACCAAAAATTATCTTTATTTAAATATACCGCATAATTTCGGAATAAAAGCCATAGAATATTGGTTAAATTACATATTATACCAGTTTTAATTTCACAGCACTAGACGGCCGTTTCGGAACACAATTCCTCATCAGTAGTGCTTGGACCAAAATTATGAAACCAAAATTATTTAAGATGTTGAAAAGCTACCCAAAGGACCAAAATATATTTTACCAAATTAAGCTAAGGAAATACTTTGCATGAGGGAGTATGCCTTAGTTTTTGAGAAATTTTAAATTGCAGAAAATTTAAACAATTATAGTATATTTCTGACAATAATACGAAATTATTACCTACTGAGTTTGTGATATCTTCGGGGCACCAGCCACCAGCAGAGATATCGGCTCAGGGGTTTAAATTACATATTATACCAGTTTTAATTTCACAGCACTAAACGGCCGTTTCGGAACACAATTCCTCATCAGTAGTGCTTGGACCAAAATTATGAAACCAAAATTATTTAAGATGTTGAAAAGCTACCCAAAGGACCAAAATATATTTTACCAAATTAAGCTAAGGAAATACTTTTCATGAGGGAGTATGCCTTAGTTTTTGAGAAATTTCAAATTTTAAATTGCAGAAAATTTAGACAATTATAGTATATTTCTGACAGTAATACGAAATTATTGCCTACTGAGTTTGTGATATCCTCGGGGCACAAGCCACCAGCAGAGATATCGGCTCAAGGGTTTAAATTACATATTATACCAGTTTTAAATTTTTAAACAAACACCCAGAACTTTTGCCTGAAAGAATACAGAAAAACATCATAAATGGTCTAAAATTCATTCTTGAAAACAATTATATCCATTTTGATAATAATCATTACAAGCAAAAGATGGGAACAGCAATGGGAACAAAAGTTGCTCCAACATATGCAACACTATCCCTAGCATATTTAGAAGAAAATATATATGAACAAATACAATCAATAATCGGTCTAGAAGAACGAACTTATATTAAAACAAAATGGAAAAGATTCCTAGATGACTGTTTTATCATTTGGAAAAAAGACAGAGATTCACTAAACTCGTTCCATTCTTTCTTAAATGAACTTCATCCTGCAATTACTTTCACAATGAAATCTGATTCTATTCAACTACGTTCTTAGATGTTCTAGTAAAAATAGATCGTGAACAAAAAATCCAAACAGATATCTTCTACAAAACTACGAACACAAAACAATATTTGACATTTGAATCATGTCATCCGCGACACATTAAAAATAGTAAACCTCACAATCTAGCTAGGAGACCCTGCACAATAGTATCAGAAAACCATATACTCAACAGTAGATCACATGAATTAAAGGGATTCCTATTAAAAAGAAACTATCCTGAACAATCTATCAATCTTGGTATTTCAAAAGCTTGATCTATTGAAAAAAACAGGACTACGAAGGAACAGAACTACTTCAAATCAGGAATAATGAAAACGTCATCCCATTTATATCTACATTCAATCCAAAAAACCCTGAATTATTAAACACATCTACAACAGTCTTCCCATATTACGTAACAATGACAGGATGAAGCGGGTCTTGGAAACAAACAAAATTATTAAAAGTAAAAGACAACCGCCATCATTGAAAAAATTACTAACAAAAGCGAGATTCTGTTCTAATGAAGAAATCTATGGAGTCAAAAGATGTGGCAGATCAAATTGTGGAACATGTATTTACTTAGAAGAAGGCCAATCAAAACGCCTTATTAATGACTTTATTTTCAATGTCAAATCAAAAATGAACTGCGCAAGTGATAACTTGATTTATTTCATCACATGTCAGGGTTGTGGAGAACATTACGTGGGTCAAACAGGAACAAGCTTGCGACTTAGAGTCACAGTCCACAGACAACAAATAAATCAACCACAATATGAACACATACCTCTTAGTGGACATATAAGACAATGTGCTCGGGAAAAAGCACCCAAATTTACCATTTTCCCCATCTACAATTTCATGATAGAAACCACAGAGAGGCAAAGAGAAATCAAAGAGTCCTTTTTAAAACTAAATTGAGAGCTAAATTAAATGCAAATTAAGCAGTAGATTAATTACATCTCTTTTCTATTATGACGTCATAATCACGTCATGTGACTTTAGCATAGCAACAACAATCAACTTCATACTCCTGATCGATGTCAATGAAACTAGTTGAGTAAAATGAAGTGATACATAGTTTTTAAATTCCAGTGAAGTCTTTTAATTTTTTGGATTATATACTTACCTTGTGCAAGACTTTTTTATTATTTGAACTATATATATATATATATATATATATATAATATATATATATATATATAGGTGATAACAAAATAAATATCTTTACAGAAAACTGGGAAATGTGGTTTGATTTATTTGAATAATCCAAAATAAAAATGTTGTGAATCATATAAGCTTATATAATAACATCCGCAATGTCCACGCTTAGCAATTATATATTATATGCACTCGATGTTTTTGTCAAGCATCCTACGGATTCAAAACAAAAAAACTGACGATTCAATTAACAAAATGTTGGAGTGTTTGATAAACAACATAACTATATTATTTTCCAGCAACCAATCGGTACACCAATTGGTACAAACTGTGCGCCGTTGCTTGCTCATTGGAATCTTTATTCTTATGAAGCAGAATTTATGCAGAAAAATGTGAAATTTGGAGAGAAGACTGTCGCCAACTCATTCAACTCGACATACAGATATACAGATGACGTTTTGTCTCTTATCATTATGTGAATGGCATCTATCCTAGTAAGCTTAAAATAAAGATACAATTGATGCCTCTGCTTCACACTTAGATTTATACCTCAATTAAAACGCCCACGAAAAGGCTATATTTGAAGCTCTATGAAAAACGTGATGACTGAAATGTTTGTATTGTCAACTTTCCTTTTCTTTGCGGCAATAAATCTGCTTCTCTTTTTACGGTGTATGTGTTACCTTTTTATGCAGCAGTATACTTATGTCTATGGCGTGTTTGTTTCCGAATTAAAACGCTATGGTTGAGGTTTTTCCCCTTACGGGTACTTTGTACAACGCAACAAAATGCTTAGAAATAAATTGGTGACCAAGGGATATTGCAAGCCTATGCTTATCAAGACCCTAAAATGTTTTATGACCGTCATCACAGTATTGTTGATAAGTTTAGTGTTTATGAGTCCAGCATTCCCTTCGGAACATTTGACGTCCCATTTTCCCATGTTACTTTCACTAAATGTTAATCACACGCTTGACATATGTAGCTAGCCAATCATGAGGTGCTTACCTTTCTGGAGCACTCTGTCTCATTTCCCTGTAGGAAGTTTAAGTGTTTTATCTTATTTGTTAGTGTCAAAGATTTTACTTTGTTTCTGGATTTTGATTTTGACATAGATTGGTATGTTTGCTATTGATTTCAAAGCGATTGCATTAGAATTGGGATGAAAATTTATAAAGTCACTATTTAATATTATCCTGGTTAAGTAACATCAGAAGTAGGGTTTTTGAATGACAACCGTAGAAATATCATACTTAAAAAGTTTTCCGTCTGCTTTGTGATTGTGGTTTGAACATGGATTAGTATACATTTTTTATTTTGATTTGAACACGTGTTTGACTTGTTTTGGTCTTTTATGTGTTCTATAAAACATTTGAAATACTAATGTCTAAAATTTTAATGTAATCTCTAAAATATAGATAATGATAAAAGAACAGATGAAAAGACATAAATAGCAAATGCTATTTAAACATGAAATAACAATTTAGAGAAACATTCTAAGACACAAAATAAACATATTGGGGTAACATGAAGATATTTTGAGGTCTATCAAGATACATACCTTTGTATAAATTGCATACTTGTTCTTTTTTTCTTGCACTTCTAACAATGTAAAATAAAACTTTAAAACTTTAAATCGATAGTTCACAAGAGACCCGTTGAGCCTGATACGCTCACCTGACAAATAAAAGCTCAAATGTCAAATGTCAAAGTCTTTCATAATAGTAACGATTTGAGGCTGAATAGTGAAAACAAAAATTACAAAACTAAAAACACTAGGATATTTTGTGATTTTTTGGTATCTGTGACCTTGACCTTTAAACCGACGACCTTTTTCTAAACATCAAAATGTCCGTTACATCAATACCAACAATATTCTAATATACATGCACATACAAAAAGTTAATACTTTTTATTAACCATTTTAGTATTGTTTCGCATATGACCTTGACCTTTGAACCCATGACTTTTTCTATACATTAAGATGACCCTTGTATTAATATCTACAACCTTCTAATATACCTGCCTATACAAAAAGTTAATACTTTTCAAGATAATTAACCATTTCAGCACTCTTTCGCATATGTGACATTGGCCTTTGAACCCATGACCTTAATCTATATATCAAAATGATTGTTGCATCAATATTAACAATATTCTAATATGCATGTCTATACAAAAAGTTTATAGTTTTTGAGATAATTAACCATTTCGGTATATTTCGCATCTTGACGTTTCAACTCATGACATTTTTCTATGCATCAAAATGATCGTTGTATCAATACCTCATTGCAATATACATGTCTATACAAAAAGTTAATACTTTTCAAGATAATTAACCATTTCAGCACTCTTTCGCATATGTGACCTTGACCTTTGAACCCATGACCTCAATCTACATATCAACATGATCGTTATATCAATACCAACAATATTATAATATACATGTCTATACAAAAAGTTTATAGTTTTCGAGATAATTAATCATTTCGGTATTGTTTGCATCTGTGACCTTGACCTTTGAACCCATGACCTTTTTCTATACTTTAAAATGATCGCTGTATCAATATCTACAGCAATTTAAGATGCATTCCTATACAAAACGTTTATAGTTTTCCAGATAATAATTAAAATCAAAGGTAAAAATAGGTCATGACCTTCACAATTGACCATGACCCCATTTTCAAGATAATTACAAGTATAAGTCAAATTGAAAACCCCATATCATTATCTTGTCAAATAGTTAAGTTATAACAATTTGAAGCTATCTTACATTTTTTTCGGAATTAAACGCAAAAACGCGAACCTATTTTTGTCCGAATTTCATAAAATGAACAAACTATAAGCTTTAGACACTAGAGATGCCAAATATAACATCCGATTTTTTCTCCAATCATTGATTTCGAAGAAGAGCTTTTAAGATTTAAGGACCCCTAGGTCACCTTGACCTAGTTATAGTAGCCATGGCAACGCCATGAACAAATCTGAATTGCACCGGCCAATATATTCTTTTTACCAAGTTTCATAGAAATCTGTTTTATAGTTTTAAAGGAGATGTCGAAATTAGGTGTTAACGACGCACGCGCGCACATACACACGCTGCGCTATGCCATAAGCTCACATGACCTTTCGGTCAGCTGATCTAAAAATGGCAAAATTAATCACAAACCACTATTGGAACTTGAACCTTGCAATATCCGTATGCAATCAGAAACGTAGCGATAATGAGAAAAAATAACCATCTCCAAATTTATCAAAAAAAAAAAAAAAAAAACCAAAAAAACAAACATACCAATTAATGTCCAAATAACAAAAAGCAAAGTAAATTTATTGAAGCTGACAAATAAGGTAAAACACGTAAAATTTCACCAAGGGAATAAGGCCCGTTGCTCCGGATGGGCAAGTATCTCCAGTTTATCTAGCCATCATTACAATATTGTTTACAAGTATGATGTCTCTGTATCCAAAATTACCCTGGATATATTTGACGTCCCATAGTCCCGTGCATTATTCATTCTCAATTTTGATTTCACATCTGGCGGTTGTGTGAGAATGCTTATGTTTAATAAATGTGTAAGTTGCTGCATTTCTTAGAGTTAACAAATATCTAAACTACTAGATACTAATTTGTCACTAAGTTCACAAACCATTCTCATTAGTTACCTCTTTTATATTCTATGTGACAATTTCACTCTGCTTCTATTTTTTGACGTATTACTTTCACATTTACAACGGTATGACATATCTTGCAACAAATATAAGAATCAAACTAAACAAGTTTGCAAATAAATGTTTGACTCGGAGAAATTGCAAGCCTATGCCAACAAGGCCCTTAAAAACCCTTACGGTTGTTACTTTCAATGCTGAGATGTCTCCATATCCAAAATAACCTTTGTAATATTTGAAACCAAATAGTTTGTTTCCTCTGATTCTAATTTTTAATCAATTTGGCGGGTTTAGCTAGCTAGACAGGCTATTCTTACCCTTCCGTAGCACCCGGTCTCACTACCTAAAGTTAACGTGTTACACTTAGTTAATAAGTTTTAAAAATTGACTCCGTTTTGAGATCAGAATTTGGACCTGGCCTCACTTTCTTGTTGGAAGTTAATGTAATTAACTTATTTTTGACTTTGTGATTTGAAAATTGACTTCTATGTGTTTGATTTCATTAAATTATTTTCGAGCAGTTGATTGGTTTTGTGACTGTTAACAATAAAGTAATCAGTAATCTATGTACTTACCTTCTTTCAGCAAATGTCCTAATCCGGAAGCATATATAGCGTCCGCAATGACAAAAGTGCTGTTCTCTTCTTTGTCAATTATGTAATCTTTAATAATATACTTTTTCTGTTCAAACAATTCAAATATACTCAGAGGGAATCTCTTGTCAGAAGACATGCTTAACCATTTAGGGACTAAAGTCCAAAGTGTTTCTTCGGGCATTTCTTCGGCAATCACATCAAGATTATCCTCGATCATTTTTCTTAGCACCGCTTAAAGTAAATAAAAAGATAACAATAAATGATATACCTCGGAATAAATGGAAAGAAACATCACTTTAAACAAGTATCGTTTTAAAATTAATACTGGTATAAGGTATTTAAACGGCTAGGTCGGTATCTTTTACCGGTGATATAACAGATTCAGTTGACAATATACTATTGTATAAATGTCTTGCTAATTTAAAACTTTTAATCTGAAAATTCTAAAAATAAGGTACACTTACTTATTCAAATTTGTCCTTTGGATAATTTTAACCCCGTGAAAAAGTTATTTGGCCATTATCAAATATTGATAAGTAAAAAACATACGTATAAATCCATGTCTAAACCAAAATCCAAACGTAAAGCAAAAACTATGAAACTGACACAAATGATTTAATATTTTCATTTCAATCAGAGAAGTAATGCCGATTGCTTTGAAAGGGTAGGCAACTTCCGTTTAGCTAGCAACACCCGCCGTGCGTGCAAACAAAATTAAAAATTAATGGAACACCCGGCCTAACTTCCCCATGAAAATTCACGTGTTTAACATAATTCATCAATTTCAAGTTTTGTTTTACTTTGCTTTGGAATTTTGGAAACACCATGGCCACTTTTTAATTATATCCGCGTTAGGTTACATCATTGATAGGACCACCTTATAAATTTCAAACCGAAAAATCACAACACATTTACTAAGGAAAGGTACAAAAGGAAATGGTTTTACTGCTATTTGTTTCTTTCATTCTTAATTATAAATACAATATTTTGTCAATATAGAAAAATTTAATCAAATCAAACAAAATATACTGATACGTTCTAATCCCAATCCAAAAAGACAAAGTAAAAATGAAAAACAAACATACTAATCCATGTCTAAATCACAATACTTTAAACAAATAATCTACAATATTAACCTGAACATGTGAGGCCGGTTATTCTTTCCGGTGACATTTGTAAAACAAGCTACTATTAGCGGAGGCACAATTTCAAAATATCAACGATATAAGGCATGTTTGGGTAAGAGTTTAAAATAAACCTATTTCAAGTATGCTGAATTCAAATATCTTTGTTGTCATTCTGACAAATCGACAGAACAGCTTCATTTTTTGAGATTAGGTATAGTAGTATTCGTAATTCCATTAACATCTCGGATTATGCAGATTATGCTAAAAAGGAATACTATTTAATGCATTTTTAGTGTTATTTATTATTGTTGACACACATTTATGAATAATTCAAACGTCAATATTAGCAAAATATATATTGTCTCTAGTTATATTATTATACTTACCATGGTCTTGTTGATTTTTCATCATGTGTTCATATATATAGGACTGTGAACCTTCTTGTAATATTGCTGTAAATGTGTCGAACGCCGACTGGTTCATCCATTTGATTATGTTTATTAATTCCGTCACTGCAGTTTTTCTGTCACGAGGTTGTTTTTCTAGAATCCACTTAACCTGGTTTTCCGTCAACAATCCCTGTCGATTCATAGCTTGTAGCATTGGATATGGGTCAAGCTCTTCCAATATAAAGTAGTGATTGCGGTTTAAAAGCTGTACATGTGAAACTAATTGTAGATTTTTTCTCTTTTCTAAAATCGAAAAAGTAAAAGAGTTTCAGAAACAATAGTGTTTTAATCTATTCTTAACCTCTTATCGTACATATATGAGGCACAAACATGCCAATCCATTGTCAAATCCCAAAGAAAAGTTAAAACTTTAAAATTTACAAATTTAAATTAAACACCTGAACTTGCTTTAGGGACGTAAAATCGCGAGCTCCAGAAAGGTATGCGCCTCCAGTTTATCTCAATATTGAAAACACTTGACAAGTTTAAATTTATGAGTGTTTCCTCCAATATGTTTCTGCAGTATTCGGTCGATTTAATAAGTGAAAAATTGCTTCTCATTATATTTTCAACTTTCTTGCCTCTGGATTGTGATTCGGACATGGATTAGTATGTTTGTTTTTGATTAGATTTACAAAGATGGCGTCAATGTAACGGATACTTTAAGCCTAAAATTGTCATCAAAATGCAAGAAAAAGAACCAATCATTAGTTTATCCATGTAGGATAGAGGAATCTACCATTCGGGTTAAATATTTCTGTCAGAGACTCGGCAAGCCTCGTCTCTGAATGAAATGGTCAAACCCTTTGGTGAGATTTTCGTATCCTACATGAATAACCATTCCATTTATCCAGTTTTATACAAACCTCTGTTTTTGGTATATCCAATTTGTACTTCCACATAACAACTGCATGCTGCAAGATTATGTTTTCCAGTAAGACCAAGCAACCTACTTATAGTTTTAGTTATTGTTCCATTCAGATACGCCTGTCTGAGATATTCTAATGATTCTGGTGATTGTGCTTCCAATTTTATGATGACACTTCTTTTGGATGAACCACATATCTCTAATTTATTTTCGAATTCCTTAGCAAGTTCGTCCATTATATCATCAGTAATCAACTTGGGGTTCCAGTCTTCTGCTGGATCTGGTATGATGGATGTTCTGATATATAACTTGGAATATGTTGATTCATCTGCCAAAAGACAATCATATTAATAAAAAGTAAACTTTGTCAATAATTAACCGAAAACATTCACTGATAATTTATTTACTGTAAAATGACAAATTTTAAAATTAGTACAGATACCGCAAGAATGTGCAATTGCAAATATGTGCATAATTGTAATCATCCAAGTGCACATTCAGCAACATATGTGTGTTGAAAGGGAAGTTACATATACAAATAATGTGTAAACGATTTAATAAAAAACAAACATACTAATCCATGTTCGAATCACAATCCAGAAGCAAAGTAAAAATTTGGAACTGACAAGTTACGTTAGAAGTGCCATGGAAGTGAGACTGGGTGCTCCGGAAGGGTTAGCACCTCCTGTTTAGCTAGCTACACCCGCCACGTGTGTAATCAAAATTGTGTGAAAAGAAAATGAAACTATAGGACGTCAAATATATCCAGAGCAATCCTGGAAAAAGAGATATCAAACATATCAACAATAGTTGATGACGGCCATAAAACTTTTTGAAGGCCTTGATAAGCTTTGGTTTGCAATCTCCCCGAGTCAAAAATTTATTTACAAGCAGCTTGCATCGTTGCACAAAGTCCCTGTAGTAGAATCAAGCTCTACCGTAGCGTATTAATTGGAAACAAATACACCATAAGCAGGTATATTGTTGCACTGAAACGAAAAGATGACAATAGATAAATAGTCTTTTAATTTTAGGTTTGATTACTAATAACAACATTATAAAACTCACAAGAACGTTTACAATAGTTATAAAAGGATACGTAAGATAACTCACCCTTGTCTACGTCCATTAACAACTCTGAACCATCAATGGAATATTCGACTCCATCTTAAAATACAATAAAATCACTTGATCATCATTTAGTAAGATTTAAACTACTAATTGTGAAAGAAATCAAATAGTTGGTGGCCTTCCAACAGTACTATAACCACAATTACATTGACTCCCGTGCCGGACTTAAATGCCGGACTTAAATTAATATAGGTTCCAAAATATGCATTTCTTGTATTGCTTTTTTAATAAGTAACTTGAATGGCATCGGATATTCAGTGGTTTAGGTTATTTCGCTGTTCTTGTTTTAGTTGCAATATTATTGTGGCATAAACATGTAGGTAATTTTAATGTTTTAAATTATGAGGGCAAGTTAAAGGTTCATGCCATTCATTGACGTGATACATTGAAAACAAGTTAAACTGGCCTTAATGGTCAAGATCAAACAGCTTCGTAAAATGATCAGTTCATGTTATAACGTTTTTTATGGATTTAAATGTTGCAGTGAGCTGTTTTAAGGTTGTAGCAATTTAGATCACTGCGAGCTTGAATATTGGTCAAGGTCAACAAGCTTTGCAAAATTAGTAGAGCTGCATGCCCTGATATTATATATGAAGTTTCAAGCAATTAGGCAATAATTTGGATTATTAGAAATTGTTGTTTTAAATGTTGCTATTTTAGGTCACTTTGACCTACAAGTATATATATATGTCAACTATTTGCTTTCCAAACCCATTGCAAGCGTCTACACATTTTATGACATAAAGATGTCTTAAGGTTTTAATACCATGAATATAGGTCAAGGTCAACCAGGTTTGTAAACGTAGTAAGAATCACATGTTCTGATCATATGTATGAAGTTTCAAGTCTCTTTGCATTTTATTTCATGACAAGGTTTTACTACTTAACGTTACAGTATCCTTGAATGTAGATGAATGTTAACCAGCTTCACAAACGTAGTAGAATTCAATTTTCTATGAACATTCAAGCATCTGGGCATTTTGTTTCAAAGCCAAAATATGTTTATAAAGGTTTGATTACTTTAGATTACTCTGAAACGAAGCTTTGCAAACTTTGTGTTCTGATAATATATATGAAGTTTCAATTTCCTTGGCTGTTTGGTTCATAAGGTTTTACTACTTTCATTCACTGCGACCTTGAATGTGGGCCAAGATAAACCAGCTTCGCTATCATCGTAGAACTTTCTGTCCTATTGCTATATATGCTTCTCCTAGACTTCTGTTTTGAAAATTGTGTTTTAAGTGCCCAGACATTAAATAAGGGATGGTCAAGTGCCAGGGTTGGGGCCACTGCCGGGTATATATATATAATTATATAGTAATTGATCATTCTAGGGATTAATCTAGATTTTGTAGTAAGGCACATTTCTGATTAATAGGGTGGGGGCGTAGGGTTGGGGGTCCTTATTCAAGTAACTATTAAATGAGTATCACTTAAGCTTTTAGAATAAGTTTACTAGTATTTGAAAATATAGCAATACAATTATTAGAAAGAGTTATTAGAATTTAAAACTTTCAAAAATGGCAATAAAAAGATCAATATATCAAATGAACATTCGTTAAATTTAAGCTAGATTAATCCCTTCTTTAAGTAACCAAGTAAAAAAAAATAGGGTCTTGTTTCCTTTTCAGTTTTGTCTGGGTTTTGGTTTATTAGTGTGTGTGTGTGTGTGTGTGTGTGTGTGTGTGTGTGTGTGTGTGTGTGTGTAACCCCTACAACATTCAGAACAAAATGTATATTATATGGTATAGTTTTAAGCATTATGAACATACATGTACATTATACATCATGATGGTATATTTTTATTCACTTCTACAGTACCAAAACTACAGTCATGCTGGATGGAGACATTAAATCATTCATCAAAGATAATTATCCATGGATCCCAAAATTCCAGAAATTTGTCATAAAGATTATTTTTTATTGCAATGATCTTTTCGATATCAAGTTGATATTTAATACTAATTTTCCATGTAATTAAATTTGGTAGTTTTTTATCAATTCTGCACTTATATATACTGTCTGGTAGTTAAAAGTAGAAAATTTTGAGGTTTATTTCTCTCTTTTTGGTTAATATGTCCAAAGATAGCACTTTCCCTATAAATATTAATGTAGCGGTTTATTTTTTGAAATATAAAATCCTCTAATTGCATCCAAAAGTTATTAATTATCTCACAATACCAAAACAGATGCTCTATTTTTTCAGCTGTATTGTTACAGAAGGTACAGAGATTATTATCTCTTAGTTTAATTTAAATAAAAATCATTTGTAGAAATTATTCTTTGGTTTATCCTGTATTGAAACCATTGTAATTTGGTATTTTTACAACTTTTAAAGGGGGTGATATATAGTGATTTCCAGTCAATATCTAAATCTAAAATGGATTTCCATTTTTCTTGACTTATACAGTTGGATTGTTATTATTAAAAACATTGTAAAAGTCCTTACTCCCTTTTTTACTTTTAAGTACTATTCTGAAAAAGTATGGTATATCAACTTGTAATAAATTGACTGGTTGGTTTTGTATATTCAGTTTTTTTATATGATTCAATGGTGGACTTTATACCAAGATATTCAACAAAGTTTGCCCTGACAGCCACATACCTTCTAGTAAATTCTCTGTATGAAATTAATTTTCCATCCTCATTAAGGAAATCTTTTATGAAATGTATGCCACTGTCAGACCAAGATCTGAAGAATACTGGGCTGTTATTTATACAGATATCATTATTGAACCAGATACTTACATCTTTAACATCATTTAAATTTTCAGGTTTTTGTCTCATAGACAAAGAATTCCAGGCATCAAAAACATTATTCCAAAAGCAATTATTAGGATTATTTTGTTTTATTTTATTAAAATAATCATTTCCATACTTTAAGAAATTATCAATCTTAGAATATGAAATCTCAAATAACTTTTTGTATTTAGATTCAATTTGAAGTAGTCGCCTGATCCATGTTATTTTGAGTGATGCTATAAAATGTTTAATATCTATCATTTTTAAGCCTCCTTTTTCATAGCTCTGTGACATTAACTCTCTTTTTATGCGATCATTTTTATGTTGCCATATAAAGTTATAAAACATCTTATTCAGTTTTGTTATTATTTCCAATGGTGGATTTGGAAGAGCAATAAATAGATGGTTTAATTTAGAAATTATCAATGTTTTCAATACCGTTATTCTACCTAAAGGAGTTAAAATTCTTTTTGACCATTGTTTTAAGCTTTTTTCAATATCTTGTAATTTCTCATCATAATTTATTTTTATCATTTTGTCTAAATCAACAGAAAATTTTACTCCAAGCAATGTAAACGGACCTTGGTTCCAATCTAGTTTAAAGCGATGATTAAAAGTTTCACCATTGTATTTATTACATCCAATCCACATTGCTCTTGTTTTATTATTATTATTTTTAAACCAGAAGCAATGCAAAGTCATCTAGGACATGTAAAGTTTCTTGTAGTGATGACTCTGTTCCATCCAGTATGACAGTAGTGTCATCTGCAAAAAGTGAAAGTTTAAATTCTTCATCACCAATTTTTATACCTTTGATATTTTTATTATTTTTCAAAGAATAGACAGGATCTCAGCACACATTAAGAAGATATAGGGTGAAATAGGGTCCCCTTGACGACAACCTCTTGTTATATTAAAAAATTCAGAAACAAATCCATTTTGTAGAACTGCTGACATAATATCTTGTCGAAATATTTTAATCCATTTTATAAAAGATTCGCCAAAATTGAAAAAATCTAGCACTTTATCTATATAAACCCAAGAAACTGAATCAAAGGCCTTCTCGAAATCAATCATTAAAAGTAGACCTGGTATATGTTTTTCCTCTGTATATTGCATTAAGTCATAAATTAGTCTAGTGTTTTCACCAATATATCTGCCACTGATAAATCCTGTCTGGTCTTCCGAAATAATAAATGGTAACCCTTTTCAATCTTTCAGCTATACAGCCAGATGCTATTTTATATACAACATTTAACAGTGATATTGGTCTCCAATTTTTTAGAAACTGCTTTGGCTTGTCCCCTTTAGGTAAACAAGTTATAATACCCTGACGTTGTGTAATTGACATTTTTCCAGTTTGAAATCCCTCATTTAATGAACGTCTTAAAAAGCTTACTAGGTCATTATAAAAGAATTTAAAGAATTCAGCTGTGAAACCATCTGAACCTGGGCTTTTCAAATTTTTCATTTTTTTCAAAACATTATGAATTTTTGTGTTTGTTAATTCCCCCTTTAAACTTTGCTTTTGATCTTCAGTTAAAATATTTATATCTGTAATACCTTTAAGTAAATATTTGAGATCCATACCATACTCATCATTATTTATATTGTAAAGATTGGAGTAATATTGGTTTGTTTCTGCTAAGATTTCTTTTTGATCAGTAATTATAGAGTTATCCTCTTTTACAACTTTCGGAATTATTTTACTAACAAAATTTTAGGATTCCAGATTACAAAAATATTTAGTTGGTTTTTCACCTTCCTCTACCCACCTTGCTTTAGACCTTAACAGAGTTCCTTTCATTTGTTCTTTACGTAGTTCCTCTAAATCTTTCTTTCTATTTCATTAAGGTTAGATAGGGGGTTACGTTCTAGTCTAGTAATTTCATCAATTATCTGTTTCTCGTTTTGGATAGACATTTTTCTGCGATGAGATGAGTATGATATGGTTTTTCCCCTAATTTCAAGCAAAGCAGCTTCCAAAAATTGTTGATCTGTTATTATAATAGTAAATTGTATATCATCATTACTTATTTCATTAATTTGTTCTATGTTATAAACAGGAACTACGTATTGTATTTTGATATCTTTTATACATTTTTTAACTATATCTATATAGTTTTTATCTGCTAGTAGGGAATTATTGAACTTCCAAAGGCCTCTACCTTTAACGAATTCATTTAATTTAATGATAAACAGACAGATGAATGGTCAGACCTATAACTAGGATTGATTTTGACATCTATGACTTTGGACATAAAATTTTCTGATGTAAGGAAAAAGTCGAGTCTACCTTGTTTTAATGGTTGTTTTTTTCGCCAAGTATATTTTCTTTCCTCGGGATATAGTTCTCTAAAAGGGTCCATGAGATTAAATTCTTCTTTCATATTTATGACAACATTTCTTGCTTTTGGATTATTGTGATGGAGGTAGCCAAAGGTGTCCAGTTCTTGACTCTGAACTAAATTAAATCACCATTTATGATACAATATTCATTTTCAAAATCTTGGAGAAGTTTTGTTATATTTGAGAAAAATTGGGGGTTATCCTCATTTGGAGCATATATATTAATCAGTGTTACTCTCATCTTATCAATAGTCAAGTCAACAGCAATATAATTCCCATCATTATCTTTCTTAATTTGGTGTATATTATACTCAAAGTTATTATTAAATGCCTACCCCTCTTGAGTTTGATGTAACCGAATTTAGAATAATTTCTCCACCCCATTCTGATCTTATTACCCAATGTAAATTGTCTACCAAATGAGTTTCTTGTAAGCAGTATATATTATAGGATTTTGACTCAGGAAGTTCAACACATCCCTACGCTTTTCATAATCCTTTAGACCTCTACAGTTCGCAGTGAGTATTGTGAAATTGTTATGCGATTCCATGATTGGGTTGAATCAAATAATTCTAGTGATATGAATTACAATACAAAAGGATATCTCACTTCGAACTGAGCGGTCTTGGGAATAAATATGAAGAAGATATACAATATTTAATTGTAAAAATTCATTATTATTAAGGGGTACCTGACTAAATTGTTCATCCATAACACAGATAAGGCATACTTGTGATTTAATACTAACTACACTCTTAAAACTGTTGAACCATTTTTTACTGGTTATACTGAACATGAGGAAAATCCAAGGGGTTGACATGATGTGTGGTGTGTGTTTGTGTAAAGTGATTGTAGTGTAAAAAAAGTACAAAATTTATTTGTACTTTCATGTTTCAAAGATTTTTGTTTTAACCAAAATACCTAAAATCAATATGATACATATCTGAACTCCTCTTCTGTGTAACAGTTCACATTTATATACACATACAAACATACATATGCATACATGCACATACACTAAATATATATAAATCATTAAACTAAGGCTGTGTTACAACATAGTGTGTGCATGTATGCATGTGCATGTTGTTAATATTTACCATATGTATACATATGCATATACAACATGTACACATACATAACAAAAACATAAGCATGCATGTGCATGTGCACAGATGCAAAAAAGCAAGAAATTACGGATTGCCATGATTATATGCAAATGTGTACACATACCCATATATATATATATATATATGTGACCCGACATCAGATTTTGGGTCCAAATGAGGTATATGGGTCAAATTGAGATAATGGCATATTCTAACACCTTATCACCTTTTGTACATTGTCTGAAATTTTTTTCCAAATATCTCTTATATTTTAGGAGAAAATAGTGTTTAAAGAAACCATAGCAACCACCCATTCTATCATCATTAATTATTGTCGGTTTAGTTTTCAAGTAATGTGGAACATGCTTTATTTACAATTGAGTTTATGCATACTTATTAATACTATCAAAATATTTTTCAGTAGTTAGATGCTATCTTTGGATATTTTTCATATAATTTAAATTTTTTTTATCGAAATGGTTACCATGGCAACAGACATTAATGAAGGACAGATCAGCCATACCAATGTTTACTCTTTGCATTTTGAAGATCAATACAGTTTTCGGTTTAAATTTGTATTTTGAATTAACTAGTGTGTAATTTATTTGAATGAGAGCACTGAAAGTTAAAGATGGATATCAAACCAAAATATAACAAATAATAATGATATCTAAAGAAAAATCCTTCCTCTAACATTGTCTCCAAAATGTCGGAGAACAATCGTAACTTTAATATGTAATTCAACTGAAGGTTGTAGTTGAAACAAATTGTATTTGAAAAAAATAATATAACCAACCCTGTGGAGTTGAGAGATGGTGTTACGCCTCCCAGTAAAGATAATTTCACTTGCATTTAGACTGTCGATTTAGTAATGGTGGAGGAAACCATAATGCCCAGAGAAAACAGCTGACCTTCAGTAAGTGAACTGACAAATTTCCGCACACTATGATGTGCCAAGAGTGGGATTCAAACCTTAGGGCGCTTTACACCACCGGCTACCAAAGACCTTTTGTTCAAAAATGGCTATTTTTATGTGTGTTTTTTAAATGTTTAAATTCAGTATTACAAATGAAGAAAATATAAGTATGAATAAAGAAAACAAAAGAACACTGGAGATAATGGGTTTTTTGTCACAAAACTATTTGAGGATTGTACTTTTGCGCACTGCACATTAATTCAACTCGAGGAAACCTATCTCTCTCAAATTCACAGCATAAAAATAATACTATTTTTTGTAATATAATCAATCAACAAGAGGGTCATGTAGATCCTTGATGTTAACTTGAACAATTTGGAATTAGCTTGAAGTGATTTCTGCATAATGTAACCTCACCACTATTTAATTTTGATTTATAGAGGGCAGTAATTCATACCTTATGCAAAAGAGAGTTATATCTCTTGTATTATCATCATCAAGATCTATATATCTATTCAGTTTTATACCTATCAAAGTTTTAAATAAATATAAAAAACTGCATGTGCACCAGACATAATGAAATATTTGATGCCTTCCAGTTGTTGAAAAGGACATTAACGATCCCACTTATTTTCTAATACTAAGTAAGAACTACATAATAAACAAAAAAAAAACTTTTTAAATAAATGTTTTCAATTCTTTAATTATGACACAAGGAAGAGAGAGTCATCTTGTGTGATAAAGCTATGCATTTTCCAAAAGAACAGGACATGACAATATGCCACGATTTGATTTTGTATGACCTGTGTCTTTACAGTAACTGCATTTTCGTTTTTTGTCAGTTTCACTTTCTATGTCCAATTTGATAACTGGTTTGTCCATAGGGGGTTTAGGAAAGCCTCTTTGTTTGGGCAATAAGGTCCGACTTCCTCAAACAAATACCACTGCCTGGCCGCATCAAGACCTTTTGGGACCAAGATATCAGGCAAAACACCAGGGTTTTCAAATCTAAATGATTTGGTCTTTAATACATTAACTGCTTCTTCTTCTTCGTCATTTGCATACTTTTTCAAAAAAACAATGCCTGGGTTTTCTTTATTCATTCTGGAAATATGAAAAAACACGATGAACATACATGTGAATTGATTTGAATGAAACAATTTAACGAAAAGGCTGAAATATAAAAATCATAGTTTATAAGGCAACTGTCCTTAACAATGTGCCATTTATTAACAGATACCTGTATATGTGCTTTACAGATGTCACAGTAAAGACATCTAAAATTTTTATCATTTATTTAAACTGCCATTTAATACATTGTTGATATCTGACACTGAGGTATATACTAGTATTGTATGTAAAGTGTAAATAAGGGTGACAAATTCTATATTGCTACCTGAATTAACTGCATTATTTTATGAATAAAATAAATAATATCAAATAATTTTTGGGGTTTTTAAATGGTTTTAAGCACTCCAGTAAAGATTCTTTCATTCATGTTGAGGTGGTTATTTCAGGAATGTTGGAGAAAACCAGAGTACCTGGAGAAAAAAGCCTGACTTACGACAAGCAAACTGACAAACTTATTAAAAAGTACTGGTATTTACTGCAAAATGGGATTGTTAAAATAATATTATTTACCGAAACTCATGATATGACTTCAGATGAGGAATTGGTTTGAAAAACTTCTTCAAAAAACCACTCCAATCATAAAATATCACAGGACATTCAGGATCATTAACCAACTGAGGAATATTATGCCCATTCCTTGATGACTTGGTGACAGAATCTGCAAGTTCTTTTAGAGTTTCAACTGTTGTTGTTCTCCATTTGACCTTCCACAGTCCAAAATGCCAGTCAGGATGGAATTTTGTATGGCCAGCCTCCATTAAAGAAAATCTGATGGAATCATGTTGTCCTGTCATTACACGCCATAAGCCATATCTGAAAAATACAGATGTTACTGTAAAGTTAGTTTGATGTAAAATGAAATTGTGATGAAGTATACTTGTAAAAAGAGCATATGTTCCTAGAGAGCAAATAGATTCTAGTATACCCCGTGTCTACAGCATGTATTCCATATTTTCACCTTTATACAAAAGCAACTTATGTGTAAACATCACAATTACTTATACCTAATGTAAACACTTAACTGACAAGTGATCTATTTAGACACTGATATTATTATATGCAGCTTATGTGTACAAGGTTAATACAGTAGTTACAGTAAAACCCATATATAAAGACCCTCTTTAAAATAACTCAATGTTGTATAAATTCAACCTGTGTTCATAAGCATGTGACCCATATCATGTGTTTATAGATGTGTATTAACAAAACCAATGCACCAATTGAGGTCAATAATGTTACATATTTCTGTGATAATTGTGAGGATATTTCTCATTTTCACAGTCAGATTTATACTTGAACTTACCCAATTACTGTGTTATTTTTATTTTGACCTGAGCAATTGTCCATATGAAGGGCTGCATCTGTTTCTCCATAACCTCTGTATAAAAAATGATGGTGTAGCATGCTGGCAACTGAGTTGGCACCTTTACCTGTTTGTTCAGCCTCATCAATTAGGTAAAATATTTGTGAACCTAAAAATACAAATAGAAAATAATACACAAATTGCATATTTATTTTGCAAAAATTTATTTCAAGCAAGTGTTGTCCAAACTTCAAGTAAATTTTGCCAACCATAAAATTTTTGAACATAAACTTATTTGCTTTCCAATAACTAACACAGCTGAATGTTTCACTAAATGATAAATCTTGAGTGACTGGAGCAGTACCTTCAACAAAAACTGAAGAATGTTATGGAAAAAAAGTTTCATATAACAATTTATTTTTCAGATCACAATATTCTCAGGTGATGTTCATATGGTAAAACTAAACCACAGAATGTACATGTATTTCACAATAATATACAAGTAATTAATTGTCATAATGGTGAAAAGTTAGCATGATTAATAAATAGGTCAGATTTACTCACCAGAACCCTCTGCACATACACCAAAACACTGACATTTCCTTGGTGTTTTAAAAAACAATGGCCCCACCTGCTGTGCATAATGTGGAAAATGTACTTGCTGGGCATAGTCAAAACTGTAATGCAACTGAACTTATGAAGAACATGCTGGTTGCCCTAAAAAGTAACACAATAATTTTAAATTAATGCATTATCATTAAGTATATGCCACAACATTAGTTATTTACTGTTCTAATACCTTGTACCCCAATCTATTTATCATTGATCACAATTCTGTTTTATGGTCTATGTAATCAGACAACTAAATATATTTTTTCTACATCATATGCATTTTATGAGAGAGAGAGAGAGAGAAGAGAGAGAGAGAGAGAGAGAAAAAATACAGAAATCAATAATGCAACCAATCATTTATGAAACTGTTTCATATCATTGTGGTAAATGAATATAGAAATGTATTTATAAGTCAAACTTACCCTTTGCTTCTTGTCATCTGGCATTTGTGAATAGGTAGCCTTAGCATCATCACATAGTTGTCTATATTCATCTCTTTGGATCTTACAATTTTCAAGGTGTTGTTGATATTCCTGTAACTGGCTACATTTTTCTTCTTCTGATAAATTACCACTGTCTTTTAATATGCTTACATACATTTGGCATTTATGGCATAGATCTGTTGCTGGTCTCATAATTGTGATATGTGGACACTGCTGTAGCCAAAGCTTCTTAAATTCTGACAATGATACCTTCCTTGTTGAACTTCCTCTGCAGCAGATATGTAATCATTATAAACATCTTCTTTTGACTTGTCTGATGGTAGAAGGATAATTCTGTGATCTTTATAATTTGGTAATCTCCCTGGAAGTGGGAGTCCATATTTATTCCCATATGCTATCAAAAAATGTTTAATAATCTCAACATCATTTAAAGTTAAAGCATGTTTTGGCAATCTTCCCTTGTTTCATGTGTTCTGGCATCAAGACCATCTTCTAATGAATGTGCAATTGCGTCAACTTTTTTCCTGTTCACACTATGAGCAAAAGCAAACGTTTCTCTACATACTTGCTTACCTCCAAAATAATATTCCTGTCGTGGTCTTTCTCGTTCTTTCTCTTTGTGTTTCTTCTTATTAGTATTTACATCATTGTGTCTATGGTGGAAAAGTTGAATTTTAATGACAACATCCAGTTCCTCTTTTGACATTTCCTGACAGTGATTTCTGTAATCGACCAAAGTCTCCCATTCAATGTTATTACTACATGCGGTGCCATATAGACGAGTGCAACCACAGGTTTTCCTTCTAAATTGACTCGTCACATTGTGCTCAGTCACATCCGTTTGTCTCGCATCGTCGACATTAATCTAAATTGCCCTCGCTCTCACTGTCGCTGTCACTTTCACCGTGTGTGTCGGTGTCATTTTCACATATGGTCTCCCCCGTTACCAGTACATTTCCAAAAAATAAATCATTTACCTCCGAAATTTCTTCAAAAAATTCATCGTCCTGGTTTTCAATCAAGTCCGGTGGTATTGTGCTGATAGATGAACACGCACTCAATTGACTCATAACTGCAGATGGTGTTTAAATTTACTTATTAAATTTACTTTATCACTTTATTAAATTTGTCAAATCATAGACAAGACAAAAGACGCCGTGTTGTTTTTTTACATAAGTGTAATTGTTCGTGCAGTTAATTGAAATGAAAAACAGGTGTTTGCAAAATGTTCTGACGTCAAACTTTCATGTCATTTTTCTTTCTATGACGTAATACCTCATTTGGACCCAAAATCTCGTGGCGGGTCACATATATATATATATATATATATATATATATATAATATATATATATATTATATATATATATACATAAACTTACACATATGAATATGCAACAAATCTAAATAAATAAATGTGTACACATGCATATATATGTATACACACTGCACATAGTGATATACACATCTACGCATCTGCACATACACATACTAACATGTCTATATGTATACAAAAATATGCAAAAATATAAATACAGATACCACATGAGAAAGCACAACACTCTAAGGCTTTGTTAATATTTACAACAAGATCAAAAGTTCGAAATTGCATCTATATAGAAAATCAACTTTGGGTTTTAAATACATAAATAAATAAATGAAAAAAATATGAAAATAAATAAATATTCGGAAGATTTTAGTAAAGGCACACAGGACTGGGAACTGATTAAAATCAAGTTTGAATACGAGATGCATATACATGTGCTAATTATACCAAACACTATACAGGTATTTATTTCCATATTCATCTATCGGTATGCAGATCTAAAACCAATATACATTCACATATGTGTAAATAATCACTTATTTATAAATAAACTTTATTGCGTACCTGTATACTGTTTGATTATACGCCCGTTACATCCATGTGAAGAGACTGTATTGTTGCAAATTTTCCTGACGGAAGACTATTAGACTAAATAAATGTAAAAAGGAAAGCCGATGCGGATCTGAATTGTATCCGGAAATAAACCGATGATGTCTATAGCTCTTCACGAGAATGTAATAGGTTTAATACATTAATAGATTAGAATTAAGATGTATCTTACATGTCAGTTGCCTTGTAGCTTCCATGGCTAGATTTTCCATTATAGAAAACCTGCGAGGGCCAATATGAGTTCCACTAAAGAACCGAACTACCACTACTGAAACGTTAATTTTATTGTTATCTTTTAATTTTTTCAGTATACGTCTTCCTGCACCATGTTTGTTGTCGTACTCGTGTAATTCACCCTGTTCGTATCGAAATCTATATGCCATAATTTTGTGATCAGCACCGGCATATCTTGGGTCGCCACATACTTTCTTGTAAAGATTCCTGACTTGCATGTATTTATCAGTTGGTGCACAAATCGCCAAGAATTTATTCCCGTTGTCGTTTATTACTTCGGTTTCTACAGATGGAATCTCATTTAACTTATCCCTGTCATTTTGATTCAAGCACAAAACGTCCTAAGCCGTAGGGACCGTAACTTTGTCGTTATATACTTTACCGGACGGATAAATCAGTTTGTTCCCAACCACTCGAGTATTTATCCCCCTTTTCTGTATTTAGAGTTCAAGTCTAGAAGCTTTTTTTGATTTTCATTTACTGCAGGTGGTGATTGCAGTGTGATGCGAAAGGGCAAGGATGTTTCACTATTAATTTTACTTCTTTGAAGTTTCAAGATTTGGTCTTTTTGTTCATAGTCGACAAGTCTTCCAGTTATAGATCTGGGTTGAGCTTGTCCCGGTTTGCCCCCATTTCTATGAATCCTTACAAATTTTACATCGATACCAAGATGCGATTGTAACAATTCGTTTACCCGAACTTGTGTTTGGTCGGATGTATTAGCAAGCCTATGGTCGATGCCATCAGCTTCCCATATTTCTGCTTTGAGTTGGGACACAGTACTTTATATGGAATTTATTTCTGTTAACTGAGGCTGAATATCCCGAAGTGAATGTTGTATTATTGGAAGTTGCTAACTTCAGATGGAATTACACAATTTGTCACATTAGAGTTTTTACCTGACATACTTTGCATTAATATCACACACCTGTGTTAGTTTAAACGATATACACTTGATGTAGTATATATACTAAATACAGTATATATACTGAGAACAGATCACTTTTGTCCTTTGTTTACTCAAACAATTATGAAAAGGTTAAAAAACCTTAAATGACTACAAAATTTCCAAATCTAAACTCACACAGTTCTTCTCAACTTTATGATGCAGCATTCAATCTGATCGCCTACCCCAAAAAATCTTCAATTCCTAGGTATTTTGGCCAAAAACCCTCTACGATCTAATGAACGTGTTGACCGTTCATATCACGTGACCAATCAAGCTCCTAGAGCTCTTGGTTCATGACAAGAAAATGCTTTAAGGTTTTATTACTTTTGGTCACTGGCTTAGGCGAGATACGATTTAAATCTTGTGGCAAACGAAAACAAATTCCTTGACTTTTACACCAGCCTTACTTTTAAATATAAATAAAAAGGCTTCTAAAAATTGTGTTTTACGGACAATGTTACAAAACATATTGACCAAAACCTTTTATATCCGTCTCTGTATCCTTAACCACTTAGCCTTACTTTTAAATATAAATAAAAAGGCTTCTAAAAATTGTGTTTTACGGACAATGTTACAAAACATATTGACCAAAACCTTTTATATCCGTCTCTGTATCCTTAACCACAATAGACTAGATATCCGCTAGCACTGCAGTATCAAGGATGAAAAAATTCATAATTTAATATTTTGAAATAAAACTGCTGCTAGAACAAACCCAATTATATGGTCAACCAGCTGGTTGTATGGATAACTCGTTAAAGTACCACGACTAGATATAAGTGAAATATTCTTGACTGGGACGTTAAATACCATTACTCAACTCAACCCAGTAAAGCACCAAATAAATACGGTAAAGAAAATTAAACCGTTAAGCAGCGTATATTAAACTTAAAATTCATAAATTTCGAGTAAAACTGCCGATAAACTAGCATATTTCAGAAAATTGAATAATGACTTCTTGCAAAACTTTACACCCGAATACGCGAAATATTTTAACCTACACCGCACATGCAGAAATACAGAAAAAATGTACTGAAAATGATATGTAACATTGATGAGGAATGTTTGATTTTTAGATAAAATGTGAAAAGTGTGAAACCAACGCAAATACTAATGGCAAAATTTTTAACGAAGACTTAAAGACTAAATATTCGACTAAAAAGAAAACAGTGTCGGACAATCCTGGAGATTTTTTGTCTCGAAACGAATGTTTCTGTGCATACCGGAGTGACAGCTGATCCTCGGTCCACTCATCTGTCTGTCTAGGTTTCTGTTCGTCACACATAAAAGTGGAAATGATTTTCCGTAAAATTGCTTACAATTTTAAGCTACAACTTTTATTTTGCAGTTTGTCCATAAATATTTGTAACTGTATTAAAATGTTATTAAGATATAATTTAATTCATTATCTTTTTCATACCATCCTTTTTCGGTTATTTGTGATAACCAATGTTGGTCACGTGATCAAAAGCGAAAATGACGGACAATTTGTGTGTTTGGTTGAAAAAGTATACAATGTAGCGCTTTCTACATGTTGTGATTTTTGCGGTTTGTTTTGATAGCTCAGCATACCGATATTTTATTTTGTAACAAAATCTAACCAATCAATTTGATCTAAGATGCAAATACAATGTCCGCCATTGTTAGTATCTCTGTAGAATTTATTGTTAACAATCCACATCAGTGCCGTCCTCAACTTGCTGCTCCATATTCTGTGAACAACAGTAACTTTTGAATTCATTTCAAATTCCATTTTTAACAACTGTGTTTTCCAGTTCAAAAACTAATCGTGTCCACTGACTGATCAACGTAAAACTATCCAGTACCGTAAAAACGTTCATCATCATGTTTGATCAATGAACATGTGTTGCCGTGTCGCCGTCGGTGGTTGTAAATGGTAACGAGCTAATCATGCTTCATAATTATATGACGTCATTTGTATTGATGCGCCATATGAAGGTGGTAATTTGAATGTAAAATGTTGTTAAAATCAATTTAATTATCATTAAAATTATAAATATTGTTGCAAAATTATTAACATTGTTTTTTAATTAAATTATAAGAAATAACTTTAAAATGTTTTGGTTTATCATTTTTAACCCCAAAAACCGGTGTGCAAACAGTTTGCACACTGGTTTTTGGGGTTAAAAATGATAAACCAAAAAAAATCAAAGTTATTTCTTAAGTAGATATATATCTAGCAAAGATTATGTTCTGAACTAAATCTATGCCTAAACATAAAACGATTCACCAGCATAAGCATTTTAACAGCCTCTAATCAACACTTCTTCGTGATCATTGTGTTAGTAATGCGTGTCTTGGGACATGAACCCATTGAACACACACACACACACACACCACACACACACACACACACACACACACACACACCATAAGTTCTGTTTCGACCTGATGAGATTTGCAATACAACAATAGACTTTGTATAACTCATTAATAAATGAATAGATAAAGAAATATTACCGATCCATTCTCCAAAAACTGGACGACGAAATTGTGGCACTACAATACAAAAAAGAATCCATATATCAACAAATAATAATAAAATGTCAAATAGATAATGCGTATGGAAATAATATTCTATTTACTCCAATAGTAATATCTAAACACTTTTTAAATTGATAAAATAATACAATCACCATATGGAGTGTTTTACTCTACTCTACTCTATTTAAATAATATATGGTAAGTTGTCATGAATTTTCAATCATACTGGATTAAATTATATCTTACTTCTCTCTTGGATGTTGGCTTTGACAACTTTCAGTTTTTGCTTTGTTTTGCTTGTGGTTTAGAAATAGGTCTTTGTGCTCGT
Source organism: Anadara kagoshimensis (assembly GCA_021292105.1). NCBI lineage: Eukaryota > Metazoa > Mollusca > Bivalvia > Arcoida > Arcidae > Anadara > Anadara kagoshimensis. Next base: position 42,807,213 of record CM037872.1, on the reverse strand, counting down.
AATTGATTTGACTTGATTTGTTCATGTAGTCACTAATATAAAAAATCTTCAGAGATACTCAGAGAATATGTCTTACATTCTTAAATGCAAAATCAATTTTAGTACGAAAACATATTTAACACGTGACAAACGTAACTAGCTATCCAGGAATGAAGAGAACACCCAGCCTCAATTCCCTTGTGTCAATTTGCTATAGGTTGGCCATGTAGAGCAGAAATATAGACTCTTATCAATACAAAGTAAACCCATAAAAGTACATATCGATACATAAGCGCAAAGTAAATTTAAATTTTGGCTATATCTTCTACAACATCCTGTAAATTACAGCTAAGTTATTATCATATATAGTTGGAGCGTCATTAATGAAACAATGCAGTAACTGCCAAAGTTGTCTGAACGATACGTTAATATGTGTAAAGTTTTTGTCTTTTAAAGCAGTAAAACTTTTTTGAAATAACTCTAACAAAAGTATCAAGCTATTACAATTGGTTTATTGGTCTGATCATTCAGACAACAAGTGCCAAAAATTACTTTCATGTGACGTTTGGCATGTATTCTAAAACTAATTAAAGTTGTGTAATGATATTAAAAATCACATAACAATAAACCAAAACCAAACATATCAATGCATTGACCCTGACACCTGCCTTACTTTTAAATATAAGTAAAAGGGATATAAAATTGTGTTTAACGGTCAATGTTACAAAACATATTGACCAAAACCGTTATTATATACGTCTCTGTATCCTTCACCACAATAGACTAGATATCCGCTAGCACTGCAGTATTAGGAATGAAATAAATTAATTATTTAATATTTTAAAATAAAACTCCTGTTAGAAGAAACGCAATTATATGATCAAACAGCTGGTTGTATGGATAACTCGGTAAAGTACCAAATAAATACGGTAAAGAAAATTAAACCGTTAAGCAGCGTATATTAAACTTAGAATTTAGAAATATCAAGTAAAAGTGCAGATAAACTAGCATATTTCAGAAAATTAAATAATAACCTCTTGCACAACTTTACACCTGAATACGCGCAATATTTTAACCTACTCCGCACATGCAGAAATACAGAAAATATGTACTGAAAATGATATATAACATGGATGAGGAATGTTTGATTCTAAGATTAAATGTGTAAATGTGTAACCAACGCAAAAACTAATAGCAAAGTTTTTCGACGAAGACTTAAAGACTATAAATATTAGATAAAAAAGAAAGCAGTATCGGACAATCCTGGAGATTTTTTGTCTCGAAACGAATGTTTCTGCGCATATCGGAGTGCCAGCTGATCTGTCTGTCGGTGTTTCTGTTCGTCACACATACATGTGGAAATGAATTTCCGTAAAATTGCTTACAATTTTAAGGTACAATTTTTTGGCAGTATGTTCAGCTACATAATTGTAATTGTATTAAGAGTCATTCTCTGTAAGGACCAGACGATTTGGCTATATTTTGGAAATCACATGATGATATTGCATATATTTATTAAATACACATAAAAAAAACAAAACAAAGCCCATACAAAAATTTTAAGAGTCATTCTCTGAAAGGACCAAACTCGTTAGGCATAGATATAGTTCAGAACATAATATTTGCTAGATATATAATTACATCTTAATAATATTTTAATAGTCATTCTCTGTAATGACCAAACTCCTCTGGAAATCGCATGTCACAGATTTTAAAAATATTTTACATAAACAATGGATACATATAAGAAACGAAGAAAATTTTATCAAACTTGGATTTGTTTATTTCTTTTCCACGGTTACCAACACAAAGAGACCAATCACTCTGGAATTTTAGTGAATTTTGGTTGCATATCAGGTATGCTGCTAGAATACGCTATTTATAATAGTGATTTTCGATATTTTGTTTTTATTTTGAACTTTGATGGTCATTCTTCTCTTTGTCAAGTCAAACTGTATGATTTTACATGTTTTCATTTATTTTGAGTCACTTTTATCTAAAAAAAACTCTAACATAGCACTGCTTGCTGTTTCACGGCGTAGTTGAACATGGTGTTGTGGCAAGACGGGATACAACCGAAAATTCGTGGGGGGGGGTGGTTGGTTCGATCTATGCATAGTCCGACGGATGATTTTTGGAAAAAGAAACAATGTACCAAACCATGTATTGCTAAATTAAATGGTAGAAAATAATAATTTCATAAACATATGAAAAAGACAATCAGTAATTAAAATTTAATAAAGTTTTATAAAGTCGTACCTGATCGTTTTGACATTTCGGAAAGAGAGAAAGTAGAGTTTTGCTGACCCTACCGTCGCTATGAGGGGGTACATTCTACCGGTTGTATGTAACTGGATAATTTGCTGTTAAGTCTGGGTTTTAATAAACTGCTGATTATCACTCACAATATTCCCATATCATGTTAATGGTGAAGTATTTAAAATCCACACGTGGTCCTTTGCACATAACACTGTACGAATTAACTCCCTTTCACGAAAGTGAAATCTAATCGATAAACAGTTTTAAAATATGACACAATTGCCTCCACAGCAAAATACGTTATCATACCCTTCAAAATAAATTTAAATTACCGTAGAATTTATGAAGAATTAATTATATCAACCTGCCATTGCTGTTTATTTCATAAAATAAGTTATGATTTTACATCGTAGGACGCAAACTTCTCGAACTACTTATTATTGTAAACACGAAATCAGTTCAAATTGCCAGAAATTACTGGATGCATCCCGTCGCAATATTTTACTAGATTCCGAAATGTATTCCGAAAATGCATTCTAAATGTGCATATGTAACCAAATGCATTACCCGTCTCAGCATACATATCTCATGATAAAACAGATATATTTCTTTCATGCTCATTTACCAGGCGCACTGTTTGCATGCGTACTCATATCTTATAATTTCATAGCAAAGAAGCCCGATTTCTTGGAAGAAAGCGATAGCAAAGTAAGTGTTCACTATCGTGAAACGCCGTACAAAAATGTGACCATAACTAGCTGAACTTTGAGATTGATTATTTTGAAAACGCGGACACTGGTATAATATTTCAAACATTTAAGTTATTGAAAAAAGTGGGTTTAACAGAATATAAAAAAATTAGAGTGGTACTTTTTCTATTAAAGAAAATAAATCAGTTTCAAAGTTACAGCAGTAGCCCTTGTAGGATCCCCCTTTTTAAAAAGAATTATCTCCCCTTATTCAACAATATGGTATTTATTTTTTATCTTTTTGACATGTTTCATCTTGAAAGTGCCAAACATTTAACCAATTAGTTATTTGTTTAAAAAAATGTATATTTACTTTTATATATTTTGATTAAAATCTTGGCAATAAAGCACAAAAATTATATCTGTAATTAAGTATTTTATAAAAAACTTGAAAAAAGCATTTGAATTTTACATGATTGGTTCCAGACCTCAGTTGTGACTTGACACTCAAAATTAGCCAATTTTGGCCTTAACACATTTAGTGCTATGCACCCATATTTCAATAATTTTGCTTAAACAACATGGATGTTGATACTTTTGCAATTCAGGAGAGTTAAAACAATATTTTTATACTGTATTTATAACCCAGGTGCAAATTTTCACAATTTTGGTAAACATTTTGTTTCCATGGCAACCACACAAAAAATTGCAAAATATTACCCCCAATAGGCCATATTCAAAGAATCAGATGGTAAACAAACCTAAAACTACATACAATGGCACACATTTTTTTCTGAATCCTTAAATATTCCACTTTTTATTTGTGAAGGAAAACCAGGGTCTTGTTGGATTCATTTTTTCAGACATTTGGGAAACGTGCCAACCATGCTAAAAGCACATGGCAATGTTTACACCCAAAATCTGGTCTTGCCATAGAAAGTGTATGGTGCGGCGGAAGTTCTTACGCCGGAAATATAGTGCTTCAGTCACTCAATTCAGGTTTAAATTTTTGCAAACCTAAGAACCTCTCACCTTGGCAATCTTGCAAAGTACTACATATTAACAAATTTAAATCAGCCTGGTCTAAGGAAAGGCACCTGGGTTTGTTTTATGCACTACTTTTGACCGTCCTACATCTGGCCTTATTACGACTGAGGTCTACTATCTTAAGTGATAGATTCCCTACTTCAATAGATTTAGCTCCCCTTATTTAGTAAGAAATGGTATTTCTTTTCTGTTTGTTGCACTTCTTTTTTATTCCGTGAAAAATATCAAATTTTTTATATTAACAAATATCATGGTTTATAAATTGTATATAAGAACTTAATGCATTTTAGTTTTTTTATTAATGATGAATTTATTATTTCATTTTTACGCCCCACTGAAATATCATAAATATTCCGATATATGATTGATTTGCCAAACAATTTTCTGAAGAAGTTAGTTAAAACTTGTCACCTGTATGCACTGCCTTGTCGTTTAATTTTTTGATTGATTATAGTTTTAAACTTTAGTTGGCGTTGTGTTTGAATATGTTCTATTTTTATAATATGATAAAGTTGAGTTGAGTAATGGTGTTTTATGTCCCAGATTTTGGTGAAAGAACTCACTACCCAATTTCAGGAATTGGTCTTTTTACACCACTTATTGACAGAGCACTCTACCAGCTGAGCTTTCACATTGGTATATATTGTGATAGGAAAATATGTTAAGTTTATTCGTTGAAGGCTCAAATTGATTACAATGGATGCATGTTAACAGGAGTTATGATCAATATAATAATAATTGGATCCTGATAAATTTTGAAACTGAAACAACTGTAGGAATATAGAGTGCTTAGTTTAAAATATGATATTATTATTAACAAAAAATTAATGACAAGATAATAAAAACAGTTAACAATATTTAACAAAGTTCACCAACCTATGATTAGAAAATTCTTACAAAATATACGAATATTATGATGTTTCATTGATTCATAATCAATTACAAAATAAAATCATTTTTATTAAAATTGTAAATATCTAGATAGATTCCAACATAAAATTAATAAACCATGATATTTTTAAGTATAAAAAAATAGATATTTTTCAAGGTATTTAACAAAGAACAACGAACAGAAAAGGAAAACCAGTTCTTTTCAATAAAAAGAGCTAAATCTGTTGATGAAGGAAACCTATTACTAAACATGTAAAATTCAAACGATTTCTCAAGTGTTTTTTAAAATAGTTCATTACAGACATAATTTTTGTGCTTTATTGCCAAGATTTTAATAAAATATATAAAAGTAAATATTTAAAAAATAACAAAGTTCAACTAGTTTAAGTTATATTTTAGAGCAGTTGTTCAAAATAAATGAAAACATGTAAAATCATACAGTTTTTACTTGAAAAAGAGAAGAATGACCGTCAAAGTTCCGAATAAAAACAGAATATGAAAGATCACTATTATAAATAGCGTATTCTAGCAGCATATTTGATATGCACCCAAAATTGACTGAAATTCCAGAGATTGGCCTCTTTGTGGTTGGTTGCCATGGAAACGAAATAAAAAATCTAAGTTTGATAATAATTTCTTCGTTTCTTATATGTACCCATTGTTTATGTAAAATATCTTCAAAATCTGTGACATGCGATTTCCAGAGGAGTTTGGTCCTTACAGAGAATGACTATTAAAATATTATTAAGATGTAATTATATATCTAGCAAATATTATGTTCTGAACTATATCTATGCCTAACGAGAAAATGATTTACCAGCATTAAGCACCCTAACAGACTAAATCAACACTTCTTCGTGATCGTTGTGTTAGTAATGCGTCTCTTAGGACATGAACACATTTCACACACACACACACACACACACACACACACACCCACCCCCACCATAAGTTCCATTTCGACCTGGTGATATTTGCAACACATCAATAGATTTTGTATAACTCATTAATAAATGAACTGATAAAGAAATATTACCGATCCATTCTTCAAAACCTTGACGACAACATTGTGGCGCTACAATACGGAAAATAATTTATATATCAACAAATAATAATAAAATGTCAAATAGAAAATGCATATAGAAATAATATTTTATTTACTCCATTAGTAATCTCTAAACACTTTTCGAATTGATATAAACATACACTCACCATATTGAGTGTTTTACTATACTCTATTTAAATAATATATGGTAGGTTGTCATAAATTTTCAATTATACTGCAATAAATTATATCTTACTTCCCCGGTGGATGTTAGCTATGACAATTTTAGTTGTTGCTTTTTTTTGCTTGTGGTTTAGAAATGGGTCTTTGCGTTTGTATTTGATTTGACTTGATTTGTTCATGTAGTCACTAATATAAAAAAAATCTTCCGAGATACTCAGAGAATATGTCTTACATTCTTAAATACAAAATCAATTTTAGTATGAAAACATATTTAACACGTGACGAACGTAACTAGCTATCCAGGAATGAAGAGAACACCCAGCCTTAACGCACTTGTGACAATTTGCTATAAGTTTGCCATTAAGAGTAGAAATATAGCCCTGTATCAATACAAAGTAAACCCATAAAAGTACATATCGATACATAAGCGCAAAGTTAAATTTAAATTTCGGCTATATCTTCCACAACACCCTGTAGATTACAGCTAAGGTTTTATCATATATAGTTGGAGCGTCATTCATGAAACAATGCAGTAACTGCCAAAGTTGTCTGAACGATACGTTAATATGTGTAAAGTTTTTGTCTTTAAAAACAAACTTTTTCTGAAACAACTCTAACAAAAGTATCAAGCTATTACAATTGGTTTATTGGTCTGAGCATCCAGACAACAAGTGCCAAAAATTACTTTCATGTGACGTTTGGCATGTATTCTAAAACTAATTGAAGTTGTGTAATGATATTTAAAATTATATAACAATAAACCAAAACCAAACATAGCAATGCATTGACCCTGACACCTGCCTTACTTTTAAATATAAGTAAAAGGGTTATAAAATTGTGTTTAACGGACAATGTTACAAAACATATTGACTAAAACCGTTATTATATACGTCTCTGTATCCTTCACCACAATAGACTAGATATCCGCTAGCACTGCATTATAAGGAATGAAATAAATTAATTATTTAATATTTTAAAATGAAACTCCTGTTAGAACAAATACAATTATATGATCAAACAGCTGGTTGTATGGATAACTCGTTAAAGTACCAAATAAATGCGGTAAAGAAAATTAAACCGTTAAGCAGCGCAAACTCAAAATTCAGAAATATCAAGTAGAAATGCAGAAAAGCTAGCAGGTTTTAGAAAATTGAATAATAACCTCTTGCACAAATTTACACCTGAATACGCCGAATATTTTAACCTACTCCACACATGCAGAAATACAGAAAATATGTACTGAAAATGATATATAACATGGATGAGGAATGTAAGATAAAATGTGAAAAATGTGTAACCAACGCAAAAACTGATAGAAAAGTTTTTCGACGAAGAGTCAAAGACTATAAATATTAGACCAAAAAACAAAACAGTATCGGACAATCCTGGAGATTGTTTTGTCTCGAAACGAATGTTGATCTGTCTGTCGGTGTTTCTGTTCGTCATACGTACATGTAGTCAAAATGACACTCCCATATACTCAATACTTAAACCTAGAAATGATTTTTTTTGAAGTTTTTTTTGCTGTTTTGTATTCTATAGGTTTCCTAGAGTAAAATTAGGTTAGTTGCCCTTGAGGCAACATTGTGCAAATTGCACTATTTGCATTTATCCAAGATGGCTGCCTGACGCCATATTGAAAATCTATCTTTTGTAAGAATTGTTCTACAATAGCTTGTAATATACCGTTTTAAATGTTTTCAGGGATGAGGAACTCATTTCCGTTGTTGTTTTTAACATTTGGGATATTTTGAAAGTATATTTAACAATTTTGACCAGACAAATGTTTTTTTATAATTAAATGTAACTCAGCATATCACATTCAATCCCGCGTAACTTAACCATGCATCTTGATACATTTTGATTTAAAGGTCATAAAAAAGGCGGCTCGAACAATTCCTTTAATAAGAAATTAAAAACATAGTCTTAGTGATTTCAGCTGCACTAAATCTAGCGTAAAGGCTAGTTCCACTTTGCTAAGGTTTCTTTTAAAGTGCGTATCCAACGAAGAAGTTTTCAAAGCCACATTATTGCTATCATAGTTAATCCAGTCACATATATATTACCACAATTGGAAACCAAACTATACTCGGACTTTGTATTAAACTAAATAATAAGTTTGGCAGCAGTGAATTAATTTCATTTTTACATGAACATTGATACATTACGTCATGTAATGAAGTATTATGGTTCGGGAATCTGCAGCAAAATCTGTCACTGATAATGCACAACGTTCCACAAATTGATTAGTTGGAGTTGAACAGTGAACTCATTTTTTGGAGTTTTATGATAGTTTTGATATTTTGATCTATTATATCCCCTCCAAATGACTGGCCGCTATGAGACACACGCTAACGTGAGACCTCCAGTACAGTAAAGATTTGGTTTACTTCCGGTATCTCAACTTACCCAAGTCACAATTATGCAACATCTCGACATCTAGATCTGCAACTCACTTATAAATTATACTGGACCATAGAAAGTAATACCCCTACACTGTTTGCCATCAAAACTATTTATATCCTTATTAACAAACCCAGCAAATAATTTTATTGGATGCTAGACATGTACAATATGCTGGAAAACTTTCTCATTGTCTGCTAATAACACATGCGTGTCCTGTCGAGAATCTTACATGTCGGCACCATGGTGATTATGAGGATGATGTCTTGGTTAACCATTTTGTAGAACAAACTGCTATCAAATTTGAGAAATGAGCCGTCAAAGGAATGACTCTTTAGACTGATCCTTTTAGTTGGTAGATTGGTGTTTCTCTGATCGATTGGAATGAATATATTCTGAGTGTGATACGGACCAAAAAAAGAGTTCAATCCTTTGTGTTCCTTGGCTATATATGACCCAAATTTATTGCTTATTCAAACTCCCTCAAAATGAAAACAGGCCATAAGGCCATTGCTCGCAAAATTGCTTCAAATATGTCAATGTGTTGGATTCAGTTGTAATGTATGTAAAGATGGAATACGAGTACAATCTAGTCTACCCGATGAGTTTAATAATGCCATCATTAACTCTTTAAAGATGATAAAGACTATTCGTATCAAAGCGACGCTGTCAAGATGGAAAATCAAAACCATTTATTGGTCTTGGAAACATTTCTTTCTTTGGTTACCGTTGTTTTGACAGAAAGGGCAGTTTGAGCTTAGCTTCTGTTTGCATTTGAAATCGGTTCTTTTCCTTTTTGACATTGGTTGAAAACGGTTGTCATTGGAAACTCACAAACAATCACAATGCTTCATAGTTTTTCTATTGCATCCCTTGATCACATGACAATAGCCCATCAGATTTCATTGCACCAATCCAAAACAGGCCATATTGGTACTCGGACACTTCAAAGACAATCTTGTTTTTCGACAAACACCATCTCATATATTCTAAGAAACCAGGAGAGAGGAAACAACACAGCAATATGTATACGATTGTAGATTCAGCCATGATGAATCCGGCATAACTATGGTATCATATGTTCTCCAGGCTGCACAACCAGGCAATGATATCATTTTGTGTGCTGATTGACGGCACAGATGTTTTTGTTTTCCTAGTGTATTGGATGTATAAGCATTAGAATAATGTGGGGTATAGATGGTGTAATAGAATAGAAGTTTTGAACATGAATTCAACTAACCATGGTATTGGTTCGAGATGTCTTGAACTGCCAAGCATGCATGCTCTCAGTGTCATGGTCTTGGTTCGTGTTGTCTTGAACTACCAGGCATGCATGCTCTCAGTGTCACAGTCTTGGCTCGAGATGTCTTGAACTGCCAGGCATGCATGCTCTCAGCGTCATGGTCTTGATTCGAGATGTCTTGAACTGCCAAGCATGCACACTGTAAGTGTCATGGTCTTGATTCGAGATGTCTTAAACTGCCAGGCGTGCATGCTCTTAGGGACATGATCTTCGTTCGAGATATCTTGAGCTGCTAGGTATGCATGTTCTCAGTGGTTGTGATACAGCATCCTAATTACAAACTCCTCATTTAGCTGATGTTCTTGATTAACAAACATCACAATTAACTTTCTGGGATCTGAACCATTTTTGTTCTGTATGGCCAGCCAGCAGAAAAACTCTGACGTTTCCTCAAGCTCTTTATAAAGAGCATCAAAGCCTAATAGTTTTGATTTGTATCAAACACCATTTTCTGTTGTCTCAACTATAGTTAATGTTGTGAAAGGTACCGACAGTCAAGATCCTTCTGAACAGTATGAGATGATAACCGATTTCGGATTGAAATTCAAAATTCAATTTTTATTACATGTTATAGATAATTTTGTAACTGTTCTGGAGGAAGGGAGTGTTTAAATTTTTACACAAGGGTGAATAGTTATTTGACACATATGGTCCGTCATTTTATAGACATGATGATATTAATGTAAAACTTATGCCAGAATTAATTTGCTTTTCTTAAATACCCCTGCAAAGATATATGACAATCTTTTATATTTTTTGTACAAAATCAACATTTCAAGATGGCGTCCGTCGGTCATCTTGGATTTATAGCTTATTGTGCGAGTTAAGTGTTCCATATGTAAAAATTAACACCTGAAATGAGTTCTCATACCCGAAAACATCTTAAAGGATATATTATAACCTATTGTTAGATATTTTATTTCGCAGTATGCATTTTCAATTTGACGTTTGGCGGCCATTTTGGATTTATGTATATTGTGCAAGTTGCCCAAATTTGCCCGAAGGGCAACTAAGTTAGTTTTGTTCAAGGTTCCATAGGAAAAAAAAACAGCAAAAAAACTTCATAGGAATGAACATTTCTAGGTTCGTGAAATGCCTACTCGACTAATGTGAAAATGTTTTTCAATTGCTTATAATTTTAAGCTACAACTTGGCAGTGTGTTCATACATATTTGTAATTGTATTAAAATGTTATTAAGATGTAGTTATATATCTAGCAAATATTATGTTCCGAACTAATTGTATGCCTAAAGAGAAAAGGATTCGCTAGCATTAGCACTTTTCGGCTTTTAATCAACACTTCGTCCTGATCGTTGTTATAGTAATGTGTCTCTTGGGTCATAAACCTTTCAAAAAACACACACAAACATACATACACACACACACAAAAAAAACAAACACACACACACACACACACACACACCTTAAGTTCCGTTTTGACCAGATGCGATAAGCAACACAACAATGAATTTTGTAAGCATCATTAATAAATGAATTAATAAAGAAATATTACCGATCCATTCTCCACAAACTTGACGAGGAATGAGTTTCACTACAATATGGAAAAGATAAATATATTAACAAATAATAATATAATGTCAAATAGATAATGCATAGGGATATAGTATACTATCACCTCCATTAATAATCTCTAAACACTTTTCGAATTGATATAAAAATACACTCACCATATGGAGTGTTTTACTCTACGGTATTCTATTTAAATAATATGTGTTAAGTTGTCATGAATTTTCAATCATACTAGATTAAATAATATCTTACTTCCCTCTTGGATGTTGGCTTTGACAATTTTCAGTTTTTGCTTTGTTTTGCTTGTGGTTTAGAAATGGGCCTTTGTGCTTGTAATTGATTTGACATGATTTGTTCATGTGGTCCCTTATATAAAAAAATCTTCCGAGATGCTCAGAAAATATATCTAACATTCTTTAATGCAAAATCAATTTTTTAAGAAATAAATTTAACACGTGACGGACGTAACTAGCTATCCAGGAATGACGAGAAAAAACAGCCTTAATTCCCTTGTGTCAATTTGCTATAAGTTTGCCATTAAGAGTAGAAATATAACCCCTTATCAACATAAAACAAAACCATGAAAGTATATATCGATACATAGGCGCACCCTGTAGATTACAGCTAATAGTTGGAGCGTCATTTATGAAACAATGCAGTAACTGCCAAAGTTGTATGAACGATACGTTAATATGTGTAGTTTTTGTCTTTTAAAACAGTGAAACTTTTTCTGAAACAACTCTAACAAAAGTATCAAGCTATTACAATTGGTTTATTGGTCTAAAACAACAAGTGCCTAAAACTACTTTCATGTGACGTTTGACATGTATTCTAAAACGTATTAAAAGTTGGGGCATATTTTTCGAAACAATTTGTAAATGAATGGTATTGTTTGCAACTGACCTTATAAACACACTCATATACGTCAAGTTACTGTCAGTTAAAGATAGGACTTGGTTCCCGAAACAACTTTAACATAATGACGAAATTATCATAATTTCAAATTGGGACACTTATCCAAAACCAACTTGTACCGTATTGTGAGGACATGTTTTTTGAAAATAACAAACTATTTTTATAGCACAGTTAGGAAAACATGAACATAAGTGCCAAGTTAATTGCAATTTAATTGAGACATGCTTTATGAATCACCATGCAGGCTATAAGAGCGAGAAATTTGTGTTATTATTATGCATAATCTTTAGCGTTTGCACTAGGATTTGCTACATATTTTTCATTATCAGTCACCAACTACATCAAACAACAACCTTATAAGAAATATAGGAGACAAAAACTATATAATGACCACAATTTGTTTTTTGTCATAACAGCATAATACATGAATGCAAAATACCTTTCAAGTAGCTGACTAAAACTTCCTTAGTGAAAATATGTTATATAATAAGGGGAAAAACAAACATACTGATCCATGTTTAAAACACACTACAAGCAAAGTTAAGACATTGAAACTAACAATTCAAGTTTAACTGTTAACTTTCACCAGGGGGATGAGACCGAGTGCTGCAGAAGTGACAGGCACAGGGAAATACGGGACGTCAAATGTATCAAATGTAATGCGATTTGTATGTGAACTTTAAAATCAGATTAAAATATAATTATAATTTTACAGTAATCTAAACTTAAAATTCATAGGGTTTGAAAACAAATTTACAGCGGTCGCAAAAAGAAATAATCTGATAAACGTGAAAAAGTTAAGGATTCAGAAAATAAATTTATTTAGCATTTCCTGTGGTTTTAAACACCAGTTTTAGTTTTCAACGTTCCAGATTATGGTACATTAAAACGAACAAAAAACCTGGAGATACAGGAATAAAAGAGAAACAAATGTTTCCTATATCATAACTCCGGCATTTTTTAAATTATCTCTTGTTTGATTAGAGGTGTGTCTTTAGTCAGTCATGAATACATTTTCAAAATCTAAAACTGGTATAATATATAATTAGAAAGTGTAAAGTTACCAAATCCATTTCTTGCTAAATGTCTGCGATAGCAATTCAGTATGTTCCAATATGTATTCTCTTTTTCTCTATCTGATTCTACGATTTTTAATAATGCCAATTTCTGTTCATTTCGGGTCTTTGCTTCCAGTACTTGGTCGTGGTCCTGCAGGGAAAATGCATCAGTTTGCACAACTAGATCCATAAATTCTTCCATATGAGTAAATATTCTACTAATGCATTCATATGTGCCTTCTATACACAGTGAATGCATGTCTTTGTTCAGTGGTAAGATATGACATAGATCTGAAAAGTGACAAGTAAAAGCGTAATTGTAAATAATTCGAAGATAATATAACAAACATTAATTCCTGATTTTAAGTATTTTAAGTATACATTTCAACACTTGAAGCTATATCCCCCTCCGATACATTGTCCCTGCAAAAATTCATTACTGTACGTTTACTCTGCTGGAGAGAAAGGAATAACACTAATATCTCAAAGATTTGAATGGCACGGTTAAAAATCAAATAATCATTTACTTACATGAGTTTAGTCGTTACAAATAACCCTTATTTCGATCTAATCCGTGCATTATAACTCCTTCAATACACCAAAACGTGTTTTGGATGGTGTTTACAATGGTAAAAATTTTGACAAAATGGCGGAGTCTTTCGTGTGACGTAATGATGACGGAAGAATTTATTATTTACGTAGGTTCGCGAGGGGTACAATGAAGAGTAGTTTAAAGGTCGGGTTGAGTTTAAAAGTTTGAATTTACGTCAATTTTTTCAAAAGTTTAAAAATACAGAAAGGTAGTTCACTTTATTAATTTATTAAATCGATTTTGGTCATCCTGGTTACGCAAAAATCAATCCGTTCTTGAGCTGCACTAACCTACGTAAATAGTCCACTTTTGTCATGACTACGTAACATAAAGAACCCCGCCATTTCGTAAAAAAGATTACCATTGTAAACACCCACCCAGGTTATATTTTGTCGCATAAAATGATATATTAAGCAATGATGGAACCGAAACAGAAATTTTCAGTTACGACTCGGCTCATGTAAGTAAAAGAATCATTGATTTGTACCCGTCGTATTGAAATTTATAGAGTATTTTGCGATCTTGCTTTCTCCAAAATAGGCTAAATAAACAGTAATTCATTATTATGGATAATCAAAAACAAACATACTAATCCATGTCCGAATCACAATCCAGAAACAAAGTAAAAACTTTGGAACTGACAAGTTAGGTTAGACACGTGAACTTCCACCAGGAAAGTGAGGCCGGGTGCTCCGGAAGGGTAAGCACCCCTGTTTTGCTAGCTTCACACACCACGTGCGAAATCAAAATTGTGTGAAAGGAACATGGAACTATGAGACGTCAAATTTATCCAGGGCAATCCTGGACACAGAGACATCAAACTTATCAACAGTACTGTGATGCCTGCCATAAAACTTTTACAGAACCTTGATCAGCCTAGGCTTGCAATATTCCTGAGTCAACAATTTATTTGCAAGCAGCCTATTTCGTTGTACAAAGTAATATATACAATCTATGGTACCTATGTTTCTATCCCATAACACATCGATGCACAGTTACAGAAGACGAGAAGACGCAGACGAACAAAGTCTTTTTATCATTCCTTAATCCAAGCTGCTTCCAAATAAATTATTTACCCTGGAAAATTGCAAGCCTAGGCTTATTCACGTCCTCAAAAAGTTTTATGGGTGTTATCACAATATTGTTGATAGACACGTTGTCTCTGTGTCCAGGATGGCCCTGGATATATTTGACATCCCACAGTTCCATGTTTCTTTCCTTTTCATTCAATTGTAATTACAAACATGGCATGTGTAGCTAGCTAAATTGGAGGCGTTTATCCTTGCGGAGATATCGGCTCACGTCCTTGGTGAAGTTTACGGGATTATGTTTGGTTTGATAATGATTAGTTTACTATTATGAATACAATAAAACAAGCGTGATCCCATAAGTAGGTGTGCTTGATGAAATTCGTTTGACCAACGACATTTTATAACCTCCCTTTGATCATTTATTTTTCTTATTTCCACATTTTTAATATATTTGGATTTCAACAATTGTGGTCCAAACACTACTGATGGGGATGTTTTTTTCCAAAACGATCGTCTAGTTCTGTAAAATTAAAACAGGTAAAGTAATAAATGCATAGATTTGACATTCAATTATATTTACCATTGTCGGGCAAGGCATCTCTTTGTAAAAGATAATCTTGTGACCCACAATCCTTTGAAGAAATAATATCCAAAAATTTCTTGCAATTGTCTTCTCCATTTCGTAGTATAATTTTAAGCAATTTGTCAATCTTAGCCCTGCGTTTTACATTCTTAAGGTCTTCAACATCATAGATACTCAAAATGCCTTCCGAATATAGTTTGTCTGTAATCTCGTCTACTGCTACAAGATTTGTCTTCAAAATACTGTATTTGGATTTAATATATTTAGCTGTCTCTGAAACAGAATAAAACAAAATACAATGAAATATAGCAACATTTTATTGCACATTATCCATTTTATTAATGTATAAATAAGTCTAGTGCTGTAAAACTAAAACTGATATGATATGTAATTGAAACCCTTGAGCCATTATCTCTGCTGGTGGCTGGTGGCCCGAGGATATCACAAACTCAGTAGGCAATAATTGTATATTATTATCAATAATATACTATTTTCTAAATTTGCTGCTAGTTAAAATTTGAAATTCCTCATGCAAAGGATTTCCTAAATTCGGTAAAATATATTTTGGTTCTTTGGGTATATTTTCAACATCTTGATAACATTTTGGTTTCATAATTTTAGTCCAAGCACTACTGATTAAGAATTGATTTGAAACGGCCGTCTAGTGCTGTAAAATTAAACCTGGTATAATATGTAATATAAAGTTAGATATATGATCGTTATTGCAATGGTTTATCATTCGTATTTTAATCTTCTCTAAAACTACCGGACCTACCGACTGTCGTAAGCTAAAGGAGATTTATAATCGTCCAAATTATCTATCATTCATACAACATTTGTATTCCTCTGAAGTTCCTTATGATGATATATAAAGATGTAACAACGAACGTATTAGTCCAAATCAAATAGTAACAACTTTAAATACTGACAAATTTAGGTAACGGGAGAACTCCCTTTAATATTTAACCAACATCAAGAGCTAGAAACTTGGTTGTAGCATGTGACTGTGTGCTTAGTTGATGGGGGTGTTACTTTCTTTCATACCCCCTCCCCTGAAGGATTTTGTCATTAGTTGACAATCAGTGACAATACTACAAGACTTTTCGACTTTTCTACGTAAAATGAAAATAAAAAACGGTTCAAAATATTTTGTTAAGTGACCTAGCAAGGAATTTTTTTTTAGTGTAATATATTTGATATAAGTAAAACAGTATAATTTATTGGTTAAACTACTTAGTTTTTCTTGCATAAAATAAGAAAGTTAAAAAAACTTCAATAAAGCTGATGGGCATCGATGACCAAAAGTTGAAAAAAAAGTGCTTTCGGTTCAAAGCGCCTCTCTACTTAAGCTAATTCTAGTTTTGGAAAGATTGACGGTTCGCTCGCAGACGGTCGATAATTTTCTCTGGGCATAAGGGTTTCCTTCATGATCCATGATTTGACCGTCTCGATATAAGCGCAACAATCTTCCACTAACGTAGCACATTTAAAACTCGAATCAGATCAACTCAACTGTTTGAGTCAATGACAAAGGATGATACCCAAAACGCCGAGCTATCCGCCTATAGGATTCAAAATTTAAAAATATGTTGAATACATATTGAAAGTGAAATAACCTAAAGCTACTATCATTATGTAAAAGTTTATACGGTAAAAATCTCAGTAAAATACTGGATTGTATGTGTAACAGATGCAATCCATTAGGTTTGTCTCCGTATATCTCTATACAAGTCGGTGAAAATCAACAAGTTTTTTAATAAATACACATAGAGCGCATACCTCTCCATTAAAGATATTTTGAATATAAAAACGGTTTTTTAGGTTGTTGGTTAGAATCCCAAAGTTAAAATTTTATTTTTCTACTTTTTTTTATTTTAATAAAATTTATGTTTTACGACTTTGTTATTTTTGTTATCTTACTTTGTGTTAGAGTTTAAAAGCAATATTATTTTTTCTGCCACAAATAACAATAAAAGAAAGACATGCACGCATATTTGTTTTATACATACAATATAACGACATTACAATCCAGTTTAAGACGCCTTGTCATTTCCCGTCTGTTTCGTGAACACGAACTAATAAACAAAATGCCAAAACATTAACTTTTCTAAGTGCATTCGTCGCAAGAAGAAAGACTATAGATAAAAAGTTGGTGTAGGTTTCATATGTGATGAATGTCACTAGCTAGACAAGACTGGATATCATGAATCTGCGGTTGGTCGAAAACACTTGAAATCTGAATGTACATGTATAGACATACCCATTTTGAGCTGCGGAAATAAATTTGCCATTTGCTTTATTTTGAAATAAACAGTTTCCGCCATGAAACTTGCACCAATTCAAGCAAGACTTGACATTTTCGTCAAACAAAGTATCTTTGTAGGTGTTCGCATATACTGTAATCATTCATCTTGACAAAATATAAAACCTTCAGTAATCTTTGAAAAAGTTACATCAAGTCTACATACAACGGAAATCACCGGATTATTTAAACGATCTCCAAATTAGAATATTTTAATGGAAAAGTAGAGAAATTGATTTCGATTATACAAATCACCTTACTGATGATGACTAGTATACATTGACTGTACTTAGCATCTTGTAACAAAGGTTATATCAGTAAAGTCCACAGCATTAAGGGCTAAAAGCTTTGCGTTAGGACTGCTCTTAACAAAGCTTCAAACTGGTCTTTACCATGGACTCAAAGCAACAGTATGTGGTCTAAAAAATGCTAGCCATGTGTCAAGCATTTTCTCTGAAGCACGTTTGGCTCTAACAACAGAGTTTCTTGAATGCCTTCAATCACTGATTTTATCTAAATACAAGTATGACGACCTAAATAGAAGTATTCTGATATGAAATCACACTGACATGCCGTCAACAGACACAATGTATACGCATTATGACAGAAAAGAAAACAAGTCATTGTGACACCCGAGTTTTTGTTTTTGTGCTAGCAAAGTAATTGCAATTTCTGAAAGTAGCGCTATACTTTGGTGCAGTATTTAATAACAAACATTTAAATTATATAGACAACTAACCAACCAGTAAAGCCAGCTTCCACACAAGTCTTTATAAAAAAGGAAAAATGTTATTCATATGCAACGTTTATATTTACAGAGATTTATTTGTATTTGGCCTCGAAGTAGTGACGAGTATAGAGTCCCGAAAAGGGTGTAACCTAG
The DNA here is from genome assembly GCA_021292105.1 of Anadara kagoshimensis. Taxonomy (NCBI): domain Eukaryota; kingdom Metazoa; phylum Mollusca; class Bivalvia; order Arcoida; family Arcidae; genus Anadara; species Anadara kagoshimensis. The sequence goes on along the minus strand of CM037872.1, from coordinate 42,788,520 downwards.
TTTCTTGCGTATATATATTACATTAGACATTTCCAATTAACAGGAAGACCGAGACCGAGACAGACTTCATTATTTTACGTGCGATTTCAGAAGTTGATATGCTAACATATAACAAAATATATATATGAAAAAAATTATGTTTATTCATAAACACTTTATACAACATGGGATTTTCTGAATAGTCGCTGTCTACGGACAGCTAATGAATCACAAATTTCTACGATTGACGAAATATACCAACGGGGATAACGCCACAGACTACCTATTGCTAGACCAGCCCTGGTCTTAAAGAGGCGATATTCAATATTCGGACATTTTTTGCCTCTCCGTAAAAGGCAACATAAATGTCCGATTGAAAATAAGTCTTTGTAGGGTCTTTATTGAAGGCTAAACTATTGCCTGATTTATTTTCATCTCCCGTATTTTATGCTCAACTTTTACACGATATGTATTAATTACGCGATTTAGTTTCCTGTATTTCCGACGAACATTGAAAGGGGCAGTTCTTATCTGCTTTGTCTTAAATTCAGTAAGAACTGGAAATCTATTTGCAAAAATTTTATCGCCAAGAATAATCATATCCTGCGGAAAGTCTAATTCAATATTTGGTCCAATAGAGGGCAATAAATAAAAAAATTGGGCATCATTTTGATGTCCCAAAAAAACCACTCCTGACGAATCTAAGTATTCCTGAATGACTTCGTTTTATTTTTTCTGTATGGGCCACCGTAGATAGTGGTCTAAAACGTTACACGAATCACAGTGCTTCTTTTGAAGGTTAGGCCACAACCACTTCAAGTGAGAACGGTTGTCAGTGTACAAACCGTAGGTTTTCTCCTGTTTCCTTCACCACTTTCATTTTGAGTGAGACTGTGTTTATAAATCTGACATTGGATTGTCATTATTAAATCAGTCAATACGTTAATGATATCAAATAGTTCAATAACTAAATGTCCATAATTTGCATAGGATTTCATTTCTTTTCTTGTGAGATCGCCCCTAAAATAATAGAGTCCGTCTCGGTCTCTGAAGTCCGTCTCCCTCTTAATTGGAAATGTCTTATAGGCGGAGAGCTCGGCGTTTTAGGAAACATTCTTCATCATTTCTGTCTGCATTGTACCACAAACAAAGATATGTAGAGTATGATCGTTTGTCAACCTAATATATTATAAGTTCTACCTGATTTTGGCTCACAGTCCTCCATAGAAGCCACAATGTACTGATATGGACAATCTGAAAGTATTATAAATCAAACAATTTTCACATTAGCATTCATCGTAGTTGAAGGTTTTCAACAGGACATCTCGTTATCAAACGGAACAAATACGCATTTAAAGGATACTCAACCATAAACGTTGTAAGAAGTTTCAATAAAGGAATTATTTTTCAATGACGTTATGAACAAACATGTATTATAAAACTTGTTAAGTTTAGACTATAACATGTGAAGACATTGGAATAGATGTGACGACAAAACGATGCTTTAACAAGATGTATGTTAACAAAAAGGAAAATTCTGAGAAGGATACTAAAAATCTTAAATGATGAGCTTTTTAGAAAAAATGCCAGTCGGAAGACCTGTGTACAACAATCAAGAAAAGACCATGAATATAGATTGGACGTGTCTTAAAAAATAAACACAAAACATAACCGAAACTGCCTTACATTGGACACTTGAGGGTAAAAGGCGTAGAGGAAAACCAAAGATTATATGGAGGCACACTGTGGAAGCACAAATGAAAGATTCACACAAATCATGGGACAGTATGCTAAAATTAGCAAATGACAGACAAAAGTGGAAAGACTTCGTTGCTGTCCAACACGCAATAGGGCGTAATGAGCAGTAAGTAAGTAATATTAAGACTCTTAATTTCATAACAACAATAGCTATGATATTGTACAAGCTAATGTGTAAGACAGATATGTCAAATGCAGTTTGCAAATAAACATCGCCAAGTAAGCGTTACGAAATGACACGGCCTTTAGCGATTATCTACACATTAATTCGAAACATTTTCCGGTAACTTTCTATTTTGAAAAATTTCGCTCGCCGAAGATCATCTCGTTAAAAATGTGAGAATCTTGGTTTGAGGGTAAATGCCACTATTAGAATTTGTGTCATTCGAATTTTAAATGTAAATAGAAATCACTTACAAAGATACTTCGTCTGCATTTAAACAATTAAAAAGTTGGAAAACAATTATAATTCTTTCTTGAAATTAGGGTATGTCAGACGTATAGATCACGTGACAAATACCCAATATACGGCTTTACCTTTAATTTCACTTGATGTGATTTTTTGACGAAAACAAACCTTCGTTGTGATATCAAACTCTAATGCAGGTGTCACACCAACAGTTATATCCCCTGAAAATTAAATAAAATGTTTATGGAAGAAGCTCATTAACAAAATAAGACCTAAAGACGAAATGGACGAATTGCATTTGCACGACTTTTGAAAAAGAACTTATGTTTAATTTGCGCATTTTTTGTTTTTCTACTTTTCATTTGCGCCGATTATTTGGGAAGTGAACAGATGGGTAACAGATGAGTTAAATTAAACATTAAAAAACCCAAATGATTCTCACTTATAAAAGTTGGATTTCACTTTACAATGTACCAAGGTTTGGTGTGTTTTTCAAAAGACAAAAAGTCAAAGATGTTTTAAAAAGCCCATGCTCTAATCCCAAAATTACAACCTAGCGGTTTCCATCTTACAAATTATAAAAGAATAAATTGAGTCCTGATCTTACCAAAACTGGACCAAAATGACCCAATTAAAATGAGTAACAAAGGGTGCAACTGCAATCGTGCCTTCTTAATTCAACGAACGAAAAATATCCGAGAAGAACAAACGCTAGCAAACCAGTTTCTGTTCACTTCATTTGGAGAATATGATAATGTAAACAAACTCCTTACCACAGCCATTTAATTACATAAGTCACATAAATATAAGTACATAAACTTGATATGTCTGCTTGATCTTTTAATTATAGATTATTATACATTTGTTTTTATCATGGACTGGTACATTTGTTTTTATCATGGACCGGTGCATTTGTTTTTATCATGGACTGGTACATTTGTTTTTATCATGGACCGGTGCATTTGTTTTTATCATGGACTGGTACATTTGTTTTTATCATGGACCGGTACATTTGTTTTTATCATGAACCCGTACATTTGTTTTTATCATGCAACGGGACATTTTGTTTTATCAATGGACCGGTACATTTGTTTTTATCATGGACCGTACATTTGTTTTATAATGGACCGGTACATTTGTTTTTACCATGAACCGGTACATTGGTTTTCCTCATAGACCGGTACATTAGTTTTTATCATGGACCGGTACATTTGTTTTACCATGGACCGGTACATTTGTTTTTATCATGAACCGGTACATTGGTTTTTATCATGAACCGGTACATTTGTTTTTATCATGGACTGGTACATTTGTTTTTATCATGGACCGGTACATTTGTTTTTATCATGGACTGGTACATTTGTTTTTATAATGGACCGGTACATTTGTTTTCATTATGAACCGGTACATTTGTTTTTATCATGGACCGGTACATTTGTTTTTATCATGAACCGGTACATTTATATCCATCATGGACCGGTACATTTGTTTTTATCATGGACCGGTACATTTGTTTTTATCATGGACCGGTACATTTGTTTTATCATGGACCGGTACATTTGTTTTTATCATGAACCGGTACATTGGTTTTTATCATAGACCGGTACATTAGTTTTTATCATGGACCGGTACATTTGTTTTATCATGGACCGGTACATTTGTTTTTATCATGAACCGGTACATTGGTTTTTATCATGAACCGGTACATTTGTTTTTATCATGGACCGGTACATTGGTTTTTATCATGGACTGGTACATATGTTTTTATCATGGACCGGTACATTTGTTTTCATCATGAGCTGGTACATTTGTTTTTATCATGAACCGGTACATTTATATCCATCATGGACCGGTACATTTGTTTTTATCATGGACCGGTACATTTGTTTTTATCATGGACCAGTACATTTGTTTTTATCATGAACCGGTACATTTGTTTTTGTCATGGACTGGTACATTTGTTTTTATCATGGACCGGTACATTTGTTTTAATCATGGACCGGTACATTTGTTTTTATCATGGACTGGTACATTTGTTTTTATCATGGACTGGTACATTTGTTTTTATCATGGACCGGTTCATTTGTTTTTATCATGGACTGGTACATTTATTTTAATCATGAACCGGTACATTTGTTTTATCATGAACCGGTACATTTGTTTTTATCATGGGACCGGTACATTTGTTTTTCATGGACCGGAACATTTGTTTTTATCATAGACCGGTACGTTTGTTTTTATCATGGACCGGTACATTTGTTTTTATCATGGACCGGTACATTTGTTTTTATCATGGACCGGTACATTTGTTTTTTATCATGGACCGGTACTTTTGTTTTTATCATGGACTGGTACATTTGTTTTTATCATGGACTGGTACATTTGTTTTTATCATGGACCGGTACCTTTGTTTTTATCATGGGCTGGTACATTTGTTTTTATCATGGACCGGTACATTTGTTTTTATCATGGACCGGTACATTTGTTTTAATCATAGACCGGTACATTTGTATTTATCACGGACCGGTACATTTGTTTTATCATGGTCCGGTACATTTGTTTTTATCATGGACGTGTACATTTGTTTTTAGAAAAAAACCAGATCCTTATTTCGTCTATATATCATGCCAAACAAGTATTGTTTAAATATGAAATACGAGTCCTAAAACTACCAATATACTTGTTAGGTATTGTAGATGAATATTTCTTATGATAAGTGAAGCGGACAGGTCAAAGCTGTTTGTCTTTATATCATATATCAAATGACTATACATCCTCTAAAATTACATGTTGAGAAGCCTTGTAAGCAAAATCAAAAAAAAAAAAAAAAAAAAAAAAAAAAAACCAATCTATGTCCCAACCGGCAACGTAAAGAATTTTAAACTGACATATTTGATTACACAATGGAAGTTAAGCCGGGTGCTCAAGAAAAGGTTACGCTTTTCCTGTTTAGCTAGCTACACCCGCCACTTGTAAAACCGAAATAGAGATTCTGAAAGGTACACAGAGTTATGGGGCGTCAAGGTAATTTTGGATTCATGGATTTCATATCGTGATAAGTATGTTGTCTTGGTATAAACAATACGGTTATAAAATGTTTTGAGGGCCTTGATAAATATGAATAGCAAAAATGTACTATAAAAAGTTAATCCTTTCATGTAAAAATGAAAATAATTTCCAACTCACTAAATAATTGATCTACATCTTCATAAAATCGATCTGGGTAAATGAGATGGTTGTTGATATTTTTAATTCCAGTTACAAAACTATCAACCCAGTATGGTTTTTTTAGTAACCAGTCGAAGAGATCTTCTGTAGTAGTTCTATCTGTGCCTTCCGATTCCTTTCCTCTTATCAGAGCCTACAATATATAAATAAAAAAGTAACAAACTAGAATTGTTCCCACACAGAATACACAAAAATGTATCAAACGTGTAAAACTATAAAAACTTGGCTGTTTCCGTTGTGATTGAAAAATCGCCATCAAACACTACAAAGGTTTTTTCTTTTTTAATTGAAGTTTTCATAAAAAAAATTCTAGAAATTGGGGCAAGAATTGAACTAAAATCCCTTTCTCTATGTTACTATACAGCAAGCTAATTAGTTCACGCAATATCGTACAAGATCCTAGATATCTTTGTTCTTTCACAAATTTCCTGTTTCTATCAATGTCCAAATCAAAATTCAACAACATACCTGGTTCTTCTTATGGTGTATTTGTTTTACAATGAGTACACTCTGTGCACCATTGCGTGCTGATTTGTTTCTTTATCTTATGATACAGAAATTATGCAGACCCTTGTTAAATCTGGAGAAAAGACTGTCGTAAAATAATTAAACTCCACATACAGATACTTAGATGCCGTTCTGTCTCTTAACAATCCGAAATTTGAAGACAATGTGAATGTCATCTATCCTAGTGAGCTTGTAATTGACAATAGGACTGATTCCTCAAGTTCTGTTTCATATTTAGACTTTTACCTAAATTATGACGAACACGAAAGACCACATTTGAAACTTTATGACAAATGAGATGACTTCAATTTTTCTATTGTCATCTTCCCTTTTCTATGCAGCAATATACCGGCTTTCCCTCCTTATGGTGCGTTTGGTTACCAATAAAAACGTTATGGTAAGACTTGTTCCCATAGTTGGGACTATGTACAACGAAGAATGCTGCTTGCAAATCAGTTGTTGACTTAGGGATATTGCAAGTCTAGGCTTATCAAGGCTCTCAAAAAGTTTTATGGCCGCCATCACGGTATTGTTGATAAGTTTGATGTCTCTGTGTCCAGGATTGTCTTGGATATATTTGACGCCCCATAGGTCCATGTTCTCCTGGTGGAAGTCCACGTGTTTAACCTCACTTGTCAGTTTCAAAGTTTTACTTTGCGTCTGAAATGTGATTCGAACATGGATTATTAAGTTTGTTTTTGATTAATACGCTATGGTAGAGCTTGTTTTAACTATGGGAACTTTATACAACGAAACAAGCTGCTTACAATTAAATTGTTGACCAAGGGGTATTACAGACTTGGCCTTATCAAAGCCCCCAAAAAGTTTAATGGCCGTTATAGCATTATTGTTGTTGCGCATGAGGTCTCTGTGTCCAAAATAAACCTGGATACCCTTTCATTCCCAATTTTGATAACACACGTTGCTGGTGAAGCTAGCTAAACAGGCAATGCTTACCCTTCCGGAGCACGAAACCGCACTCCTCTGGTGGAAGTCCATGTGTTCAACTTAATTTGCAAGTTAAAATTTTTAGTATGCTTTGGGATTCTGGTTTGAAAATGGATTGGTATTTTATTGTTAATAAAAATATAAACATTTTTCTTGACTTGATCTAGTGACCCAACATAGCTCATATAAGAAACTGACAAAGATTTTGCCAAGTAAGTCACTGTTGTCACGTTTGATGTAGATTGGATGAAAATTGTGACTTTTATCATGCTCACGCGTTTTCTATAGTTTGTCCTTGTAACCTACATATTAAACCGACATAACATGTACGCCATTCTGACTTGGTTTTTAGAATGTTACACAGCATGCTTGAATTACACGCAAAAAGAATGAAAACTCGGCCCGAATTGTAATATTTAATGATTTCACTGACACTAGAACGTCATAAGTTGCCGAAGCGCTGCTTTGGTAGCGTGATGGCGGCCACTGTGGAACATAGAAAAGCGTATCTGGCGATACGTCAATTTTTGACACACGACTTACGATGTACACCGGTCAAAAATGTGATCACAATTGACTTGAGCGCATTGCGCTAAGGTGAACTAATGAAAAAATGTTTACCTTTTCATGCGATGTCAAACAATCAAAATGGCATAATACATCTTTTGGATTGACTCCATGTTTCGAAAATATAAGCTTCAGTCCATGTTTTATTCTGGACTCTGTTACTTGAAGATTTCTTGATGCTTCCGCCATGTTGAAAAACTCACTTCGGGACAATTACATCACTTCTGCCCAATCAAAACTGTAGTTTCAAAACATATTCTTCCATTAAAGTTACATCTCTAGAACAAATATTGAATATATTAAGCTTAGATTATAAGTTTAATGTTCCGAACAATGGTGTGTGTGTGTGTGTGTGTGTGTGTGTGTGTGTGTGTGTGTGTGTGTGTTGTGTGTGTGTGTGTGTGTGTTTGTGTGTGTGTGTGTTAAATCACCACATCCTTTACATTCTACTTGTTGATATTGTACCTTACAAGTCCATCTAAATTACGGATGTACATACATATTTTCAGGTACGACTAGGCATAGCTATGTGAAAATTATTAATTTTATTTAAAATTATTTGATTTTCTATGGAAAAGGGCGATATTCACTGTCACAAACAGACCGGCTCTTACAGTAAATATAAGTTCATTATTAATTTTACCGCTAAAAATACCGCAAACTTAACAAACTTAACCTTTAAGTAGTCTATGACCAATGGATGTATTAAGGTTTTACATCATTTAAGTTATTAAAACTTTGACTATAAGTGTAATAAAAAAACTGACTGCTTTTGTCACGATTTGGAAATAGAGGATATTTAATTGGTTTAATAGTCAATCACAAATCCATGCCATGCAGCATGGCAGAATAGCGCATTATTATCGGTTTGTCGTGCAAAAGTTTGGCATTCAAATTGATTATGAACGCTATTTCAAAACTGTTCAATTGTTATATTTTCATTTAAAATATTTTTTTATTCTGGAATTCATTTTTGAGGGTTAATTTGCGATCAATTTTGGGGTTATATTTTCGTGTTATGACCACGAAATTGAACGTGCAAGAAGTGTTTACTGTGCAAGACGTATCATTAACTACGTCACCAATAACGTCTTTGATTCAATGCACATCAACTAGACGGACTAAAGACATGTCCGATAATCCTGAAAAAATGCAACATGTGCATTACAGGAACTATCTATTTTGGTGAGAAAAATTTTCGATTTACACACGGGAACTTCTGATAGACTTTATGAAGTTAAAAAAAGAGTTTATCATCAAACACAAAGGCATTCGATACCCCAAGATATTAACCACCTGTAAACGTGAAGCTTAAGGTCGCAATTTTGTTTACCAGAATATAGTTCCCCGGGAATGGTCATTGCCGATATTCAATATATAATGTAGCTACTGTGAGCGGATAAATCCCACAATTACACTCCCTCTATCAGCGACTGAAAATACCAAGATCTAAAATAGAAGCAAGTATTGCCATGCTGTTGAGACAAAGGAAAACATAGTACTGCCGTGCTGCTGTACGGCGTAGTTGGGAAAAATGGTGCTAGAATAGGACTATGAATATAACCGAAAATCTCCCCGGGGGAGGCGTCGATCGATGCATTGTTAGACGGATTGCATTTATTAAAAGGAAATCAAAGTACTGAAGGTACTGAAGCATCAGCTAAACTGAGCAATTTGATTAAAAAAAATGTGCACTTGAAACTGAGATTTATCAGCCTCTAACAACAGGTCTGCTTTTTATGCAAGTTGTTAGGTTCTTACATATCAATATGTTACAATGGTCAAAATGGACATGCAACACAATGTTTATCAATTGAGTAAACTAAGTAATTCACATAAATATAAATTTTCAATTTTTCAAAAACCAAGAGAGGCTACTAAAGACCCGACCCCAAAATCTGAATGAAATATCTCAAGCGTAACGGAAAAAAGTCCAGAGAAACCATCATTTTGATAAAATTCACAAAGTGAAAGGGGCATAACTCCACTAAAACGCAGTTGACAGGAAAGAAACCCCAAACTGGATCTATAATCACCACCATCATCATCATTATCACTCCTCATATCACATTTTGATCATAAACATGAAGATATCATCATCATTGTTGTAAGTATAAAAACCTGAGGGGTATTGTATGCATTTATATTTGAGGGGTATTGTAAGTTTTGAAATCTAAGGGGGTGGAGGTATTGTAAATATTGAAATTTAAAGGGGAATTGTAAGTATTGAAACCTGAGGGGTATTGTATGTATTGAAAACTGAGGGATATTGTAAGTATTAAAATCTGAGAGGTATTGTAAGTATTAAAATCTGAGAGGTATTGTAAGTAATGAAAACTGAGCGGTATTGTAAGTATTGAAATCTGAGAGGTATTGTAAGTATTGAAATCTGAGGGTTATTGTAAGTATTGAAACCTGAACTGTATTGTAAGTATTAAAATCTGAGGTGTATTGTAAGTATTGAAATCTGAGGGGTATTGTAAGTATTGAAATCTGAGAGATATTGTAAGTATTGGAATCTGAGACGTATTGTAAGTATTGAAATCTGAGGGGTATTGTAAGTATTGAAATCTGAGCGGTATTGTAAGTAGTGAAATCTGAGAGGTATTGTTAGTATTGGAATCTGAAAGATAATGTAAGTATTGAAATCTGAGGGGTATTATATGTATTGAAATCTGAGTGGTATTGTAAGTATTGAAATATGAGGGGTATTGTATGTATTGACATCTGAGGGGTATTGTAATATTGAAATCTGAGGGGTATTATAAGTATTAAAATCTGAGCGGTATTGTAGGTATTGAAATCTGAGGGTATTGTAAGTATTAAAATCTGAGCGGTATTGTAAGTAGTGAAATCTGAGAGGTATTGTTAGTATTGGAATCTGAAAGATAATGTAAGTATTGAAATCTGAGGGGTATTATATGTATTGAAATCTGAGTGGTATTGTAAGTATTGAAATATGAGGGGTATTGTATGTATTGACATCTGAGGGGTATTGTAAGTATTGAAATCTGAGAGGTATTATAAGTATTAAAATCTGAGCGGTATTGTAGGTATTGAAATCTGAGGGGTATTGTAAGTATTAAAATCTGAGCGGTATTGTAAGTATTGAAATCTGAGGGATATTGTAAGTATTGAAATTTGATGGGGTATTGTAAGCATTGAAATCTGAGGGGTATTTAAAGTATTGAAATCTGAGAGATATTGTAAGTATTGGAATCTGAGACGTATTGTAAGTATTGAAATCTGAGACGTCCTGTAAGTATTGAAATCTGAGACGTATTGTAAGTATTGAAATCTGAGCGGTATTGTAAGTAGTGAAATCTGAGAGGTATTGTTAGTATTGGAATCTGAAAGATAATGTAAGTATTGAAATCTGAGGGGTATTATATGTATTGAAATCTGGGTGGTATTGTAAGTATTATTCTGAGGGGTGTTGTATGTATTGACATCTGAGGGGTATTGTAAGTATTGAAATCTGAGGGGTATTATAAGTATTAAATCTGAGCGGTATTGTAGGTATTGAAATCTGAGGGGTATTGTAAGTATTAAAATCTGAGCTGTATTGTAAGTATTGAAATCTGAGAGGTATTGTAAGTATTGAAATCTAAGAGGTTATGTAAGTATTGAAATCTGAGAGGTATTGTAAGTATTGAAATCTGAGGAGTATTATAAGTATTGAAACCTGTGATGTATTGTTAGTATTGAAACCTAAGCGGTATTGTTAGTATTGAAACCTGAGCGGTATTGTAAGTATTGAAACCTGGGGGGTATTTTATGTATTTAAATTTGAGGGGTATTGTAAGTATTGAAATCTGAGCGGTATTGTAAGTATTGAAATTTGAGCGGTATTGTAAGTATTGAAATCTGAGCGGTATTGTAGGTATTGAAAACTGAGGGGTATTGTAAGTATTAAAATCAGAGCGGTATTGTAAGTATTAAAATCAGAGCGGTATTGTAAGTATTAAAATCTAAGAGGTATTGTAAGTATTGAAATCTGAGCGGTATTGTAAGTATTAAAATCTGAGAGGTTATGTAAGTATTGAAATCTGAGAGGTATTATTAGTATTAAAATCTGAGCGGCATTGTAAGTATTGAAATCTGCGGGTTATTGTAAGTATTGAAACCTGAACTGTATTGTAAGTATTAAAATCTGAGGTGTATTGTAAGTATTGAAATCTGAGGGGTATTGTAAGTATTGAAATCTGAGAGATATTGTAAGTATTGGAATCTGAGACGTATTGTAAGTATTGAAATCTGAGGGGTATTGTAAGTATTGAAATCTGAGCGGTATTGTAAGTAGTGAAATCTGAGAGGTATTGTTAGTATTGGAATCTGAAAGATAATGTAAGTATTGAAATCTGAGGGGTATTATATGTATTAAAATCTGAGTGGTATTGTAAGTATTGAAATCTGAGGGGTATTGTATATATTGACATCTTAGGGGTATTGTAAGTATTGAAATCTGAGGGATATTGTAAGTATTGAAATTTGATGGGGTATTGTAAGTATTGAAATCTGAGGGGTATTTTAAGTATTGAAATCTGAGATATTGTAAGTATTGGAATCTGAGACGTATTGTAAGTATTGAAATCTGAGACGTATTGTAAGTATTGAAATCTGAGACGTATTGTAAGTATTGAAATCTGAGCGGTATTGTAAGTAGTGAAGTCTGAGAGGTATTGTTAGTATTGGAATCTGAAAGATAATGTAAGTATTGAAATCTGAGGGGTATTATATGTATTAAAATATGGGTGGTATTGTAAGTATTATTCTGAGGGGTATTGTATGTATTGACATCTGAGGGGTATTGTAAGTATTAAAATCTGAGGGGTATTATAAGTATTAAAATCTGAGCGGTATTGTAGGTATTGAAATCTGAGGGGTATTGTAAGTATTAAAATCTGAGCGGTATTGTAAGTATTGAATTCTAAGAGGTATTGTAAGTATTGAAATCTGAGCGGTATTGTAAGTATTAAAATCTGAGCGGTATTGTAAGTATTGAAATCTGAGGGATATTGTAAGTATTGAAATTTGATGGGGTATTGTAAGCATTGAAATCTGAGGGGTATTTAAAGTATTGAAATCTGAGAGATATTGTAAGTATTGGAATCTGAGACGTATTGTAAGTATTGAAATCTGAGACGTCCTGTAAGTATTGAAATCTGAGACGTATTGTAAGTATTGAAATCTGAGCGGTATTGTAAGTAGTGAAATCTGAGAGGTATTGTTAGTATTGGAATCTGAAAGATAATGTAAGTATTGAAATCTGAGGGGTATTATATGTATTGAAATCTGGGTGGTATTGTAAGTATTATTCTGAGGGGTGTTGTATGTATTGACATCTGAGGGGTATTGTAAGTATTGAAATCTGAGGGGTATTATAAGTATTAAATCTGAGCGGTATTGTAGGTATTGAAATCTGAGGGGTATTGTAAGTATTAAAATCTGAGCTGTATTGTAAGTATTGAAATCTGAGAGGTATTGTAAGTATTGAAATCTAAGAGGTTATGTAAGTATTGAAATCTGAGAGGTATTGTAAGTATTGAAATCTGAGGAGTATTATAAGTATTGAAACCTGTGATGTATTGTTAGTATTGAAACCTAAGCGGTATTGTTAGTATTGAAACCTGAGCGGTATTGTAAGTATTGAAACCTGGGGGGTATTTTATGTATTTAAATTTGAGGGGTATTGTAAGTATTGAAATCTGAGCGGTATTGTAAGTATTGAAATTTGAGCGGTATTGTAAGTATTGAAATCTGAGCGGTATTGTAGGTATTGAAAACTGAGGGGTATTGTAAGTATTAAAAATCAGAGCGGTATTGTAAGTATTAAAATCAGAGCGGTATTGTAAGTATTAAAATCTAAGAGGTATTGTAAGTATTGAAATCTGAGCGGTATTGTAAGTATTAAAATCTGAGAGGTTATGTAAGTATTGAAATCTGAGAGGTATTATTAGTATTAAAATCTGAGCGGCATTGTAAGTATTGAAATCTGCGGGTTATTGTAAGTATTGAAACCTGAACTGTATTGTAAGTATTAAAATCTGAGGTGTATTGTAAGTATTGAAATCTGAGGGGTATTGTAAGTATTGAAATCTGAGAGATATTGTAAGTATTGGAATCTGAGACGTATTGTAAGTATTGAAATCTGAGGGGTATTGTAAGTATTGAAATCTGAGCGGTATTGTAAGTAGTGAAATCTGAGAGGTATTGTTAGTATTGGAATCTGAAAGATAATGTAAGTATTGAAATCTGAGGGTATTATATGTATTAAAATCTGAGTGGTATTGTAAGTATTGAAATCTGAGGGGTATTGTATATATTGACATCTTAGGGGTATTGTAAGTATTGAAATCTGAGGGATATTGTAAGTATTGAAATTTGATGGGGTATTGTAAGTATTGAAATCTGAGGGGTATTTTAAGTATTGAAATCTGAGATATTGTAAGTATTGGAATCTGAGACGTATTGTAAGTATTGAAATCTGAGACGTATTGTAAGTATTGAAATCTGAGACGTATTGTAAGTATTGAAATCTGAGCGGTATTGTAAGTAGTGAAGTCTGAGAGGTATTGTTAGTATTGGAATCTGAAAGATAATGTAAGTATTGAAATCTGAGGGGTATTATATGTATTAAAATATGGGTGGTATTGTAAGTATTATTCTGAGGGGTATTGTATGTATTGACATCTGAGGGGTATTGTAAGTATTAAAATCTGAGGGGTATTATAAGTATTAAAATCTGAGCGGTATTGTAGGTATTGAAATCTGAGGGGTATTGTAAGTATTAAAATCTGAGCGGTATTGTAAGTATTGAATTCTAAGAGGTATTGTAAGTATTGAAATCTGAGCGGTATTGTAAGTATTAAAATCTGAGAGGTTATGTAAGTATTGAAATCTGAGAGGTATTGTAAGTATTGTTATCTGAAGAGTATTATTAGTATTAAAATCTGAGCGGTATTGTAAGTATGAAATCTGAGGGGTATTGTAAGTATTGAAACCTGAACTGTATTGTAGGTATTAAAATCTGAGGTGTATTGTAAGTATTGAAATCTGAGGGGTATTGTAAGTATTGAAATCTGAGAGATATTGTAAGTATTGGAATCTGAGACGTATTGTAAGTATTGAAATCTGAGGGGTATTGTAAGTATTGAAATCTGAGCGGTATTGTAAGTAGTGAAATCTGAGAGGTATTGTTAGTATTGGAATCTGAAAGATAATGTAAGTATTGAAATCTGAGGGGTATTATATGTATTAAAATCTGAGTGGTATTGTAAGTATTGAAATCTGAGGGGTATTGTATGTATTGACATCTGAGGGGTATTGTAAGTATTGAAATCTGAAGGGTATTATAAGTATTAAAATCTGAGCGGTATTGTAGGTATTGAAATCTGAGAGGTATTGTAAGTATTAAAATCTGAGCGGTATTGTAAGTATTGAAATCTGAGGGATATTGTAAGTATTGAAATTTGATGGGGTATTGTAAGTATTGAAATCTGAGGGGTATTTTAAGTATTGAAATCTGAGATATTGTAAGTATTGGAATCTGAGACGTATTGTAAGTATTGAAATCTGAGACGTATTGTAAGTATTAAAATCTGAGACGTATTGTAAGTATTGAAATCTGAGCGGTATTGTAAGTAGTGAATTCTGAGAGGTATTGTTAGTATTGGAATCTGAAAGATAATGTAAGTATTGAAATCTGAGGGTATTATATGTATTGAAATCTGGGTGGTATTGTAAGTATTATTCTGAGGGGTATTGTATGTATTGACATTTGAGGGTATTGTAAGTATTAAAATCTCAGCGGTATTGTAAGTATTGAAATCTGAGAGGTATTGTAAGTATTGAAATCTGAGAGGTATTGTAAGTATTGAAATCTGAGAGGTTATGTAAGTATTAATATCTGAGAGGTATTGTAAGTATTGAAATCTGTGATGTATTGTTAGTATTGAAATCTAAGCGGTATTGTTAGTATTGAAACCTGAGCGGTATTGTAAGTATTGAAACCTGGGGGTATTTTATTTATTTAAATTTGAGGAGTATTGTAAGTATTGAAATCTAAGAGGTATTGTAAGTATTGAAATCTGAGCGGTATTGTAAGTATTACAATCTGAGAGGTTATGTAAGTATTGAAATCTGAGAGGTATTGTAAGTATTGTTATCTGAAGAGTATTATTAGTATTAAAACCTGTGATGTATTGTTAGTATTGAAATCTGAGCGGTATTGTCAGTTTTGAAACATGAGCGGTATTGTAAGTATTGAAACCTAAGGGATATTTTATGTATTTAAATTTGAGGGGTATTGTAAGAATTGAAATCAGAGCGGTATTGTAAGTATTGACATCGGAGGGGTATTGTAAGTATTGAAACCTGAGGGGTATTGTATTGAAATCTGAGGGGTATTGTATGTAATGACATCTGAGAGGTATTTTATGTATTGAAATCTGAGGGGTATTGTAAGAATTGAAACCTGAGGGGTATTGTAATTATTAAAATCTGAGGGGTATTGTTAGTATTGGAATCTGTAAGATAATGTAAGTATTGAAATCTTAGGGGTATTATATGTATTGAAATCTGAGTGGTATTGTAAGTATTGACATCTGAGGGGTATTGTATGTATTGACATCTGAGGGGTATTGTAAGTATTGAAATCTGAGGGGTATTATAAGTATTAAAATCTGAGCGGTATTGTAGGTATTGAAATCTGAGGGGTATTGTAAGTATTAAAATCTGAGCGGTATTGTAAGTATTGAAATCTGAGAGGTATTGTAAGAATTGAAATCTGAGGGTATTGTAAGTATTGAAATCTGAAAGGTATTGTAAGTATTGAAATCTGAGGGGCATTGTAAGTATTAAAATCTGAGCGGTATTGTAAGTATTGAAATCTGAGAGGTTATGTAAGTATTGAAATCTGAGAGGTATTGTAAGTATTGAAATCTGAGGAGTATTATTAGTATTGAAACCTGTGATGTATTGTTAGCATTGAAATCTAAGCGGTATTGTTAGTATTGAAACCTGAGCGGTATTGTAAGTATTGAAACCTGGGGGATATTTTATGTATTTAAATTTGAGAGATATTGTAAGCATTGAAATCAGAGCGGTATTGTAGTATTAAAATCTGAAAGGTTATGTAATATTGAAATCTCAGAGGTATTGTAAGTATTGAAATCTGAGGAGTATTATTAGTATTGAAACCTGTGATGTATTGTTAGTATTAAAGTCTAAGCGGTATTGTTAGTATTGAAACCTGAGCGGTATTGTAAGTATTGAAACCTGGGGATATTTTATGTATTTAAATTTGAGGGGTATTGTAAGTATTGAAATCAGAGCGGTATTGTAAGTATTGAAATCTGAGCGATATTGTAGGTATTGAAATCTGAGGGGTATTGTAAGTATTAAAATCTGAGCGGTATTGTAAGTATTGAAATCTGAGGGATATTGTAAGTATTGAAATTTGATGGGTATTGTAAGCATTGAAATCTGAGGGTATTTAAAGTATTGAAATCTGAGAGATATTGTAAGTATTGGAATCTGAGACGTATTGTAAGTATTGAAATCTGAGACGTCCTGTAAGTATTGAAATCTGAGACGTATTGTAAGTATTGAAATCTGAGCGGTATTGTAAGTAGTGAAATCTGAGAGGTATTGTTAGTATTGGAATCTGAAAGATAATGTAAGTATTGAAATCTGAGGGGTATTATATGTATTGAATCTGGGTGGTATTGTAAGTATTATTCTGAGGGGTGTTGTATGTATTGACATCTGAGGGGTATTGTAAGTATTGAAATCTGAGGGGTATTATAAGTATTAAATCTGAGCGGTATTGTAGGTATTGAAATCTGAGGGTATTGTAAGTATTAAAATCTGAGCTGTATTGTAAGTATTGAAATCTGAGAGGTATTGTAAGTATTGAAATCTAAGAGGTTATGTAAGTATTGAAATCTGAGAGGTATTGTAGTATTGAAATCTGAGGAGTATTATAAGTATTGAAACCTGTGATGTATTGTTAGTATTGAAACCTAAGCGGTATTGTTAGTATTGAAACCTGAGCGGTATTGTAAGTATTGAAACCTGGGGGGTATTTTATGTATTTAAATTTGAGGGGTATTGTAAGTATTGAAATCTGAGCGGTATTGTAAGTATTGAAATTTGAGCGGTATTGTAAGTATTGAAATCTGAGCGGTATTGTAGGTATTGAAAACTGAGGGGTATTGTAAGTATTAAAATCAGAGCGGTATTGTAAGTATTAAAATCAGAGCGGTATTGTAAGTATTAAAATCTAAGGTATTGTAAGTATTGAAATCTGGCGGTATTGTAAGTATTAAAATCTGAGAGGTTATGTAAGTATTGAAATCTGAGAGGTATTATTAGTATTAAAATCTGAGCGGTATTGTAAGTATTGAAATCTGCGGGTTATTGTAAGTATTGAAACCTGAACTGTATTGTAAGTATTAAATCTGAGGTGTATTGTAAGTATTGAAATCTGAGGGGTATTGTAAGTATTGAAATCTGAGAGATATTGTAAGTATTGGAATCTGAGACGTATTGTAAGTATTGAAATCTGAGGGGTATTGTAAGTATTGAAATCTGAGCGGTATTGTAAGTAGTGAAATCTGAGAGGAATTGTTAGTATTGGAATCTGAAAGATAATGTAAGTATTGAAATCTGAGGGTATTATATGTATTAAAATCTGAGTGGTATTGTAATATTGAAATCTGAGGGGTATTGTATATATTGACATCTTAGGGGTATTGTAAGTATTGAAATCTGAGGGATATTGTAAGTATTGAAATTTGATGGGGTATTGTAAGTATTGAAATCTGAGGGGTATTTTAAGTATTGAAATCTGAGATATTGTAAGTATTGGAATCTGAGACGTATTGTAAGTATTGAAATCTGAGACGTATTGTAAGTATTGAAATCTGAGACGTATTGTAAGTATTGAAATCTGAGCGGTATTGTAAGTAGTGAAGTCTGAGAGTATTGTTAGTATTGGAATCTGAAAGATAATGTAAGTATTGAAATCTGAGGGGTATTATATGTATTAAAATATGGGTGGTATTGTAAGTATTATTCTGAGGGGTATTGTATGTATTGACATCTGAGGGGTATTGTAAGTATTAAAACTGAGGGGTATTATAAGTATTAAAATCTGAGCGTATTGTAGGTATTGAAATCTGAGGGGTATTGTAAGTATTAAAATCTGAGCGGTATTGTAATATTGAATTCTAGAGGTATTTTAAGTATTGAAATCTGAGCGGTATTGTAAGTATTAAAATCTGAGAGGTTATGTAAGTATTGAAATCTGAGAGGTATTGTAAGTATTGTTATCTGAAGAGTATTATTAGTATTAAAATCTGAGCGGTATTGTAAGTATTGAAATCTGAGGGTATTGTAAGTATTGAAACCTGAACTGTATTGTAGGTATTAAAATCTGAGGTGTATTGTAAGTATTGAAATCTGAGGGGTATTGTAAGTATTGAAATCTGAGAGATATTGTAAGTATTGGAATCTGAGACGTATTGTAAGTATTGAAATCTGAGGGGTATTGTAAGTATTGAAATCTGAGCGGTATTGTAAGTAGTGAAATCTGAGAGGTATTGTTTAGTATTGGAATCTGAAAGATAATGTAAGTATTGAAATCTGAG